>JAZGTK010003899.1:0-25949 GCA_036877625.1 Ambastaia sidthimunki
CACATGTATATATGTAATACATTTGTTACTTGTTACTTGTGTGATTGGCGGCCCTGGTCCACATTCACTTTCATTATATAGAGATACTCTTCCACATAAGAGGTTTGGAAGGACACAGGGGTGAGTAAATGATTACATTTTAAGATCAAAAGACAGAGTAGAGTGAAAATTAGCATCATTAATTTTAACGAGGAAACATTTCTTTTTAAGGGCGGTAAAAGTGGTCTCTGGTTTGTTAAGGACAAGTCTCATTTTGTTCAAACAAGACATATCTGCTGGTGCCAACAAAGCAGCAGACCGGCAAAACAGAGTCTTATTTTCCGCCTTGTGAAAAATCTTATTAACCTAAGCGCTACCTGTCGGTACATCTGCCTGCATCTGCCGTGATATTAAGAACCTCTCACTCCACTTGCCCAACTCCTACACACATCACAGTCTGACGCTTCTCTATTTCACCCCCGATCACAAGATTCATTACGATGTCGCTCGCATTTACACACTCCGCTTCATTGTTACGTTCAACAAGAGACAGCCGCTGTCACGTTATTTTTCTCTGTTTCTGCTAAAAACCTTCAAGATAAAGGCATTGCTACAAGACACAAGAAACCGTTTCATAGCATAACAATGGCTAAAAAAACAGAGCAATCTTCCCTCGTGTCTCTTTTTTATGTTCAAGAAAATATTTGCAGCAGCAGCTACGAGTTTTCTCGTTTCGTTTTGACCTTTTGTAAAGCCGCGCGATCCTGTCAGTGTCACAGGAGGTTTGCGCCGCTCGGTTTCATCCGATCTCTTTTTAATCGCTTTAATATAAATTGTGTCAACAAGAGCGCTAATGGATGCACGAAACACGCTAGGGGAGTGAAAGAGATCAGAGGAGGGCGCATAAAAATGTCAAAGTTAAGGAACGATCGCTTTTAAACTTTTTCCTAAAGTCGTATAAATCTCCCCTTTATTTAAGTGTCCGTGTAAACTCTTATGATTTGTAGACTGAATTGTTAGTCTGTTGAAAAACGATTGCCTTTTTCTCTTAAGTCAGTGCCAGGGCCATTGTTATTCAGCATGCATGTTCCCAGCACACTCAGCTGCAGAATATGTTGTCATGACAACTGGTTGGCCTCCTGTTGCTGATGTTGATCAAGACCTATCTGTGTGTGCGAGGTGAGAGGAGAGAAGAGCTTTCATTTTGTTAAAACAAGGCAAAGCCGATGGGAGAGACACTAACTGATTTTTTGGCTGACAATCTGAGACAATTGATATCCTCAAATAAGCTGGATTTGGTTTAGCTATCATAACAAAAGTGATGATAGCTAAAAACTTATTGACACCCAACACACACAGCTCTGAGACCCTGAGCTTTCACAATTCAACTAAATCTGAGTGAAATTGCTCCTTTTATTGTATTTCATGTTTAGTCTAGTTTTATACTAGACTAAGTGGCCTCCCAGTCTGGCCAAGCTGATCTTACACTAGTCTAATTGGCCTCCAGCTAAACCAGCCTGAACTAGCTGTTTTTTCTGCAGCAGCAGGAATCAGCAGTTTACAAGAACTGAATTTAATTTTCTCCTTGATTTGGTGAATTTAAACAGGATTTACTGCAGCCCTGACAGAGACATTTACAGAATTAATCTCAGCTGTCTGTCTCCATTACTAGTGACAGAACAACAAGGTCTAATGGGTGTGATTTATGCTGTCACGTCAATTTAACCCAATCGTTGGACTTCAGTTTAGACCATTGGACTTACAAAAGCTTTGCTTTCTGTTTAAGGGGGAAACTCTTAATAATATTTCCATCTCTTGTCTAATACCCAACTGAAGCATTCTGGAAATTATGGGAGTTGCTTCTTAGCCTGGAGTTATAGGTCTGAGAAGCAGCATGTTCGAATAATCCAAATCTAATCAGCGACAGATGTTTGCTTTACTGTCAGTACAACCAATGAATCATCTCCCCTCACTTTACACAGAATTTATGGGCTGAATTTATTACACAGAATATTGAATGGAAATGAGAGATTTTGCTTTGCCTACCGCTATGCTGAGGGCCTCCTTAGAACGTGTGTAGTTCCGTAACTGAACAAGGACGGAAAACGGTCAAAACAAAAAGGAGACCAAAATTAATAATTAAAAAAAAATTAAGACTTTGGAATTGTCAGGCATATCGAAAGATATGGAGGTTTTAAATAGACAATAAATTAGAGTCGGATGTGGCTGTAGAGGAGCTTCAGGGTATGATCAATGTGCAATACATTAATGGATCAAGGGTGGCTTGTTTCTCTCCTTTCATCTTCGGTGATACAGTTGGGTGCTTCATTTATTCGTTCTGTCAGAGCAATCAATATGTACTCATTTCAGTGAAGGCTCAGGAGCAAATCATCTCTCCACTTCATCCTGAGCTCCTCGTTTATTCGCAGAAGAACCCAAACCCTGCCTCACCAGCACCTGTTATGAGCCAAACACTTCTGCCAAAGCTGAGGGCGTAGGTTTGGTTTCAGCATTTGAAAATCAATCAAACCATACAGATGCACCATGGTATCGCCTCCACAGTGAAATTGCTTGTTAAAGAAAGTGTTAGTCACCTATTTACTCACCCTCATGTCGTTCAAAACAAATAACAGCATAGAGGGTTTGGAATGACATGAGAGTGAATCTATAATGACAGTTCCTCAAAAGAAGATATTTTGAGAAACGTCTCAGTGGTTTTGTGTCCATACAATGGAAGGCAGCGTGTGCCAATGTTGTTTGGTCACCGATATCTTGTTTTGTGCTCCTTAGAAGCAAACAAATCATACAGGTTTAAAATGACATGAGGGTGAGTAAATAATTTAAAGTAAAATAATAGAGTAAAGTCATTCTTGTTTAGAAATGGCACGCGCGCAAGCATGTTAATATTTCAGTCTTTACAAATGCTTCATTTTAGTTTAATGCTTTTTATTTATAAAAGAAATCCAGGGAAAGCAGATTGCATCAACAGGCACAAAGGCTGATTATACAGTAGACATGTCCCTAGTGACTGTAAACATAAAAGGAAAGAATATTTTCATTTTATGAATGAAAACAACAAAGAAGCATGTGTTCATTTGTATTACTTTTAAAACTTAATGAATGCAAACTGCTATCAGGAGAAATACAGGTGTGGATTATTCTGTTGTCTTTTGTGTTTGAATTGGAAATATCACTTGTCCATATTCAGTTCAGCGCCCACCCACAAATCTCAAGCACATTTCGTCATGTTGCTACTTCTGGATTTCTTCTAACTGTGTGACCTGTATTTTACAGTGGTGTTTGAAACCAGAGATTGATGGTTATTGCATGTTGCAACAGTAGAGTGTTTGGAAGTTTTGCTGATGGAATGTGTGGCAGTTGTGGTCAGTCCCTGGCGTGCAGACTTGCATCCTGTTACTTCATAATGGACGATGCAACACTGCAAACTCAGTGAGATAATGTCAGAGTAAGATTGATGAAGCAGGATGCACTGACATCATACGACATCATGCAATAACACATATGATTATGTACTTCACAGAAGCCATGTTCTACATGCATTGGGCATGTATTAAAAATGAACAGCCAATGGTAATAAGCTATAAGCCCTGGGCACTGAGAATCAATATATCACTTACCATTCGAAATCCAACTTAGGTGTCACAGAACGCAGAAGTTTTAAAACTTAAAAAAGTCACCAACTCCACAATTGCTAAGGGTGATTTTTTTATAGCTTTCAATCGAATGTCTTGTTCACGCTCGTGTAAACGGTATATAATGTCTTTGCTGTTGAGCTTTTGGCCTTTTTATCGATCAGTTCACTGTTCACGCGTTTAGAGATACTTGTCAGGCAGGGTACAGCGAACCTACCTCCAGAGGAAGCACCAGGAGGTAGTCAGGAAGTACGTGAGATCTTCTGAGGTGTCAGAGGAGGAATTTTTATGGAGTTCTTATAAGTGTGCCCAAGGTTAAAGTGTGAAGACTAATGAAAGCAGCTATTCATTCTTGTGTCCCTCTGGCCCTCTCACCATATTTCCCATAATGCAGTGGGGCTAAAGTTAGCTAACTCATAGCTCCTACAGACGGTGAACGAAGATCCGTCAATGTCCGCAGAATACCTTGTGTGGCTTTGAGAAGAGATTTTAAAGGAATCGTATCGTGAAAAATCAAATTTTCCTTTATTTTGAGACGTACTATAAAATGTACTGTACCTTTAGGAACCCGAAAAACTATTTTTAGTAAATAAAGATTATTACTGAAATTACACAGTAAAGGACTTGTATCTCAAATCAAAAAGCTGTAGAAGTAGAGAACATGCACAAATGACTGCCCTCATTTAGACATCAAAAATGACCATTGGGTATTAAGAAACTCTGCATGCTCAGTCACAGTGAAATCACATGGGCTTAGCCAGATAGATACTATTATTCATAAGCACCAGTGGACATAACGATGTGGGAAAGACTGTCAAATGTAATTGCTCAGTGTAGCACAGAGTGAGTGGCTGAAGTTTATTTTTAACTAGGTCCCTGATCATTTCGGCCTAAACTGAACAGTTTGTGGAGCACATTTTAATGTGAATTGCTTGGCGTATTTGTCACAATGCGTTTCAGACTTTGCAAGGAATCTGTAATTGAAGAATGAGAAAGATAAAAAATATATTGTACCAGACAGCAACCTCACAGCTTGTGTTTTAATGCAGTACATCTCTGTGTCTCATTTCACATGCAAAGAGGCAGTAAACATAAGACCTGCAACCAAAAACAGCTCATGCAATTCAAAGGGTCAGAGTGAGGGTACGAAATGGTCATACAAGGAAATTACAGATTTAACTTCCTAATGTTATAAGTGGACCTTGGGGGAAAAAAAAATATTCTATGACCCTATTAAGTTTATTTCAGTCATGTCAACAGCGAACAAAAACCTTCCGCAATGTGAAGGTAGCCTGAATTAATATAAATTCTTTTTTATTTTCCCTCTATAATTGAGGGATTAGTTTGACTCTTAGATACCAGCTACAGATAGTCATATTTATTAAAATCTGTCTTAATTACTATTAAGCCAGGGAAAGCTACAGTTAACCTGCGTCAGCCCAAAGTTATTACAGATGCTAAACACATACAGCATGGAGCCTGCAGGAAACATACTGTATGCTTAATTCTTTTATTTGGCATAGACGGAGCACAAGTATAACTGCACACTCTTGTTAGCACACTGTAAGCAGCATAATGAGAAGTTATTTTTTCAAAGCCTGAGAGAAGTGTTACCAATGGGAAATGTCTGTTTGAAAAGCTTGAAGATTGGGCTAAACACGCTATCCCACAATTCCATTCTCTCTGTGTTCTGTAGCTTTTCATCTGTACTTCTTATCTCTTGTTCATATCTCGTTACAGAGGAGGCAGAAACCTTTGAAGTTCAGCCTTGTGCCTCATTTTAAGCAGTCGTAACAATTGCTCGGTGGTACAGCACACAACGTTTAGCTGAAAAACAACATTGGCGGTTGTAGCCCAACCACACAGAGCTCGGCAAGAGCACTTCCTCCCTCTGCCTGTTTTTCTCACTTCAGACATGGGCCCAGTGGATCAATACTTTCCATTAGCACCAATGTGGTGATTGTGTGGATTGTGTGGGGTCGGTCACACAATGGCATCGGCTTTAGCCTCTTTATTAATTACGAAACAAGCCTCAGTCGCCTCGGCCGAGCAGTCCCTGAGCTCAGCGTCACATTGATGTGTTGTGCACTCCTGCGGAGAGTCGCACAGGGTCAATCGCTTTTGTTAGTTAGGGCGAAAAATATATAAATAAAGAAAATAAGACTTTCTGGCTGTTTTTGCTCTGTGGTAGAAACCCTGTGCTCTGCTGTGAGCTCTCAGGCTGACCTCTGGTCTGATAAGCAGCCCATTCTACGCACACCATTGTCTGTGTAAACAGTTAGAGTTGTAGGGTTCCTGGAGAAGGTTCTCGGGTCTTAATGTGTTCTTACTGTACAGCGTTTCTTCATAATCTACAACATGGCTGTGCCCGTATTACCTCTCGCTAATGCAAAACCTCAGAAGGCGCTCTTGGAAGGTGCATAATGATTTTAATTAAACAACAGTCGCCCAAGGTTATGAAACTGCTGAGCAGCAAATGAACAGGGGACGCTTGCCATCAGCAAATCCTCTTGCAATATCACAATGAATTTACGGTGTATGGAGAGGGCAGCGCTAGTCTTAAGAGCAACCGTCAGCCGTAATTAAAGCAATGAATAGTCTTATAGGTTGGTGAGTTTTTGATGGTGCATGCACAGCTTTGTCCAGCAAAGATCCATTAGCTTCTAGCTTGTTAAAAATTATGTTGCACAGGTGAGTCAGTTTTAATCATGCCACTTTCCATCAATAGATAAACTATTATCTAACTTAAAATTAACCTTGCGTGAAAAGTACAAAGAGCTGTTTTATCCTTTTTTACACATTGTTGTGTTAACTCCAAACTTGATTAAAACCCTATTATACCTTTTGTTGTAGTTTTTTTATAGTATTTTTTTTGTCAATTTAGTTTAATTTTAATTTATAAAAAATTACAAAGTCAAACAAAACAATGCTTTACTTTTACATTTTTAACTGGGTTGAAAAAACAAAAAATTTCAATTGCTGTAATTTTCTCTAAAATGAATAGAAAATAAAACAGCTTAAAGTATTTTAATGTCAATGGTAATGATCAACATTTTCTAAAGGTTAAGCACGTCCTTTTACTGGTCATTTGTGGAAAAAGATTTTTAAAACATCTTTTTTTTTTAAAACCTTTCAGGACCTGTTTTGTATCATATTTGTGGACAGATCCTTTTATTAGTAGCACAGGCTGGAGAATCAATGCCCACAGGACATCAATAAAATTGTGTGCAATCCAACTGACTGTGAGAGCAAACAAACTTTCATCTGACAAAAAATCTTTAGACTTGGATGAACCTTGTGTGGATGAAGGAAAAACAACAATCTTACCGGTTCACTTTAGAATTCACACCTGCCAGAATACAAGTACCAGGATTCAAACACACTGTTGCAGCAACTGTTTCCTTAATCAGCACATCTCGTGCTGCCAGGACTCTAAAAGCTGACTGACGTGTATCTGGAGGTTTTGTTTATTTGCCTGTGAATGTGTTGGAAAAACAAGGCAAAGGTTTCTGTTGTGTACCCAGCGTTGCGTTTCTTTATACTGTACGTTGAGCGGTATGCAGGGACTGCTGAAGTCTGCTTGGTTAACTTCAGGGAGAATAGAAAGCAGATGCATGCGATTTCTGCCGAAGTTCGTGAGAGATGAAAGCTTGGAAACTTGTTTATATGCTCAGACCTGGAAAAGTGGGAATAAACTTCAACTCGCTTTGATGTGCGTTGTTTTGATCAGCTGGCGTCTCATTCCAGTAAGAAAATAAAGTTCCTTGTGGCTTTCCGTATCACCTCTTAGTGTATCCATGAGAGCCAAACCATAGGGATTCATTGAATATATCTGTGAGAAATGGCTGAATGAATGAGTCTAGGGCCCTTTTCAGAAGCACTCTGCTGATGCAAATCAATGATGACATTTGCTGACAATGGAAAAATCACCTCCTAATGTCGGCAAAATGGCCTGTCCTGGGAAAAGAGGGCAATTTGGAGACAGCCATGCAAGCGCTGAAGGCAACTCCTGCTGAATATAGCATTGTACATCCCGGCCCATTCTTCCATGTCATTTTACATTTACTGCGAGTGCTGGAAAAATCCATCTCCTAGTTGTCGACGTGCCATGTTAGATGTATTTTACGTTGCTAATTTGCAAATAGTTAGTTCTCTAAGTTGATCTCGTTCTCTTTTTGGCACCAATACGCATGAGTGAGCTGCCACACTATTAACACCTCCATCTGTTAAAATACAGTTTTTTGTGTTCACACTCTTCGTTTGTTGTTGCAGTTCTTGTGTATAGAAAGCAGATGGGTATAATTAAAAACAAACCAGTGAAACTGGTGAGGTAGAGAATGGTAATCCAGTAGAAGAGAAAGCGCTAATCCAGGGACAAAGAATGTCTTTTATCGCTTCGGGTAAGCTTGGGATAATAGCTCCTGTTTGTTTATGTTTGCTGCCCGTCTATAGAGAAATAAAGGCCCTTTTCTTTAGCTTCTTTATTTTTCATACTGAGCAGGTTTAGCTTTTCTCGGCCTGCAGAGCCACAGTGAGCCCAAGTGGTACGTACTGTTTATTCATAACACCTGGTGACGCATAATCTTCACAGGCTGTACTGCCGTAGTCATTCATCACCCAACAGTCCTGTTGCCCTCAGAAATTCCCTTGAAATCTTGAGTCTCACAAATATTGATTAAATGATGTTTAGGAGCCGCTCAACACGGTCTAGCTGCTCACGGCCCACTGCGATTTGGATTGCTTTTTCAAACTTTAATAATAGAACCGGGATTGAAACAGGATTCTACTGAAGGCTTCTGTGTTTTTCATAAGTAGTGACCACATTCATCTAGCCAATAAAATTGCTGTAAATTGTGGAAAATAAGTTTTAGCAGAGCGACTCAGAATCAGTTATTTAGTCTAGGTTTGAGTTACGATCCTTGCAAAGTTTAGGCTCTGTTTTTGAATGGCCCAATTGTAAAAGCAGAACTATATGTTTTGTTTATAGTCATTGTGGTTTCAGAATGCAAAACATTTGGGTTAATTTCTTAGAGATGTCATCTTTGGTTATCTTGTGTAGATAGAACAAACTTTAGACAGCGAGACCACCAGTCAAAACAATGTCAAGGCCTTTATAAATCTGTTCAAATGTAAATCATTTTCACTTTATGTACATATGCAACATGGATTATATTAATGTTGTTTAAAATTATTTCAAACTGAAAGCTCCAGCTTGCAGTTAAAAGTCTTCTCATGCACACATTTGATGTTAGAAGATGTTACTCTTTTCAAAAACAAATTCATGTCACTGTCCTCCATATTGGCTCTTTTTTATTTTAGCAGAACAGATGTATTTTAGAGTGCAGTTGGAGTACAGCTCCAGGTGTGTTTTCACAACCCTACTCCAGTGTGTGTGCATTAACTAGATGCAGCGGATACATTTCCAGTATGGATTACCATACTTGGCCAGAATGTCACTTCAATTTAGCAATAAGGTGTCTAATCCAAAGTCATGCTTGAGAAAAGGCTGGTGTTTACAGTAGAAATTCCTTTGCTGGTTTTGCAAAACAGAATGGAGAACTTCTGAAATTAGACCTGGCAAACCTGCAAATGTACAAATCCTCCCTGTTTTCATCTTCTAGATAACTGGGCTGCTGGAGCCAGACCTGTCACTGACTTTCTGTTTGAGGAGCCGTTCGAGGCATCTAAATATTTGGGCGACTACCGCAGTCTCAATGACTAAAGTCTAATGTTTTTCATTGGACCTTGTCCTGGTCCTGTTTTATATTGTAGAAAGAGACAAACAAATTACCTATTTTCCTCTTGACAGAAATTACCCACAATCCACTGCAGTGTGAAACTAGAGTCCTCTAATGCCTCTTCTCCCAACATGACAGAGAATCCACCTCACCGTATTCACATCAGCAGAGTGACACATGCGTTCGTGACATTGTCTGTTCTGTTTTTTTACTAGCTTTTTTTGATCAGTTGGTGTTGATCTGTGGCAGTAATTGGCTGAAAGCCTGTTTGGTTTGTATGGTGAGATGAATTACTCTATCGCTGTTTTTAGTGACACAGGCCGGTACAGTGCCTTCAATTTAATCTAAAAATGTTTGACGATGTTTGCTCATCTCTGACAGTACTTCAGGGTTGTCAAGATGCAAACCGTGATCTGCTTCTAATTAGTTTTCAACTTAATTTATTTATAAAGGTATTTGCAATTTAAATTAGCTTAAAGCACAACCAGTAACCAGTGTGCCAGCCTGACTTTGAAAGGTCCTTTCTGTTACTACTGGTGTAGTGTGCATTACAGCAATGCAGGATGTGAGCTCTTTTTCCAACATTCACTGCAAAAAAAAAAGCTTTTATTTTATTTTTAAAAGCAAGATGCATTGCACGAGAAGCAGGCGAACCAAAATATATGACTTTATCCTTCCCAAAATATAGTCAAATCTATTTAGTCTTGTTGAATGTCAAGCGGATTCTTACCGAAACGCTCTTAATCTTCATTCTTTAAACTCCACGTCTGTTCAAGTGTCTTGTTTTTCCTTGTTTTTTAGTTTTTATCTCCATCAATCTAAATTCCAGGTTGGATTCCATCCAATTTATTTGTGATCTTGAAAGAGGAAAATAATGTTGGAAACAAGAGATGAATTTGTGGTATATTTTGTCAGGAGATAAAGGCGACATATGTACTTCAGGTAAAAATGGAGGTAAACAAACAGTCTCTCAGGAAATGTGTGGTGAAGGAGCAATTAGCAGCTAAACATCTGGCAATGACCTTTAATTACTGGCATATAATGGAAATGTAATAAGTGCTTTGCTGAATGCAGTGCTGAATGAAGGCTGATGCTAATTTTAACTCTGTTTTAAAACACAGATACATATCATAGTCTTGACACTGTACACTGTCTTGTGTAACAACACAAGGAACTTGCATCTCTAAAGTCTTAAAGAATGACAAGAAAAGTCAATAGAGACACTGTTTTTAGGAGCTGAAATGGCGCCATTCGCAGTAAAAACGCCATTTTTGGCATTCGAGCCTTAACATATTGTGCAACGGTGCCATTTGTTTTCACAGCAGGCTTTTAACTTTGCAGTAAATAGATTTGTGGAGTTACGTCTGTACCACAGGAGAGAAGTTGGTAGCGTTATGGTACTTGAGAGTACCGCAATGAAAACAAACTTATACACACACTTCAATTAGAAAGTAATTATGTTTGCCTCTTATCTAGGGCTTTGAAATGCTATAATTTTGGCAGTATGCATGTAGTATGTATAATATCAGCTGTGTGTCTCTTAAGTCATTATTTGATCATACTTCCAAATGTTAGAACATTTCTGTAATGTTGTTTACATTTTTTGTAACAATAGACATAAAAATCAAATAGCCATTCAGTGATGTGATTTTTAAGCTGATAAGTGGACAATGCTCAAAATAAAAATGCAATGCAATCAGGTCGGGCCAGCAATGTAGAATTGTACTGTTTAAAATGTATATTGTTGCATAATGCATTCTGTTTCATATATATGTGCATATATGAGATGATGTCTATATGGTCTGTATAAGGTCTGTGTGTGTGTGTGTGTGTGTGTGTACTATGCTATAATATAAAAATAGGATAGGCCCTATAAAGAAGTGTTTTAGTTTTTTAACTAGCTTTTAGTTAAATCTGAATTGAAAAGTCAGATGAATTGTGATATGTTGGAAACGGGTATAAAACATTACCTTGCATTACCGTGATTATTCAACACTGCTGGTTTAATCCCTTTTTTAATTCTTCTGAATTTCATCGTTCTGTTCATCTGTTCCTTTGTGATTTTGTGTGATGCCTTATTAGGGTGCACGGTTACAGACAATTTGGCCTGTAGAGTTGAACGTCTTTAATAGCATTATACTGAAGTGTTCGCTTGCGTACGGCAGGTCACCCTCGCAAGCTCTCTGCTCTGCTTTTAACCAGAGGCTGTCTAAAGATACTTCGCTTAAATGGGCCCGAGCATTTGTTTAAGCACCCTTCCCTGATTTCACACTAATAATTAGCTCTGTTGCCATGGTGCATTGTAGGGCCCTGTCGTTTTGTGACCGAATAAACACAATGACATCAGCCATCCATGTCTCGGGGGAGCAGAGGGCCAGTGAAAGGCCTTTGTTTTCCCAGTGTTCATTAGTGCAGTGGGCGACACTTGAGGTCCCCTAAGGATTTGCTAAATTGCCTCTGACTCATCAGAAACGTGGAGGGGCCTTGTGTTCTCTTATTCGTTGCTAACCACCACCTCGTGCCACAGTCGAGAGCGAGTTTTCCTCCGAGCGCAGAGTGCTCAAGACAGCCGCCCACACGTTATATCTAAAATGTTGATGCGGCGCTGTAAATGTTTGCTCTGGAAGGTTTATGTCTCTGAAAGCCTGTGTATTGCCCTACATAAATAGCTCGCTGTGATTCGTCACTGGATTTTAGACATCAGACCATCTCTTGTTGATAAATTGCACCTGCAATAAACAGATTATTTTTAGATATACCGCATTCTCCTTTGCCCTTGCGTACCGGACTCGCTTTTTTCTTTCATGTTCTCTGAAGGTTTTGATTTGTTAGATGATTACTGGACTCAACAAAAACAAGTGTTTTTTTGTTGAATTAAGTGTTGTAGTACCTTTTTCTTGCTGTGATGTTTGTCAGAACTCCAGCATGCCCTAGTTTTGCAGGTTTGCAGGGAAAATAAGCAACCGTACTTAGAGAACACAGGGGACGTCACAGGCGTGCTGAGACAAAAGGATGTAAGTAATTGTCTGGGGCATGGCCGAGGAAATTGGGAATACAAATCCAGTAAGTCAGGACTTGTGCCAGGCAAAGTCCCAGAGCAGCACTTCCATAACAGATGTGAGAGCTGCAGAGACTCAACGGTTGTGTCATTACCACGTGTCTCATGTTATCTGTCTGTGTGATCAGCATGTTTTATTGCAAGCATATGATAATGTGTGTGTGTGAGCAAAATCTGGCAAATCTAAGCAAAACCTACTTTTGGGGACATCCTTATTTGTAAAAGCAGTATTAAAATTTAGTAAACGAAGTTATTTTTAATTGAAAAAATACTGACGTTTTTTTTGTTGGGGGTAGGTTATTGTTTAAAACTAGCAGTGTATTGTGTGTACCGTGTGTGTGTGTGTGTGTGTGTGTGTGTGTGTGTGTGTGTGTGGCTGGGTGGGTCGGTGGGGGTGTAGATGTTCCAGAACGGCTGATCTGTGCTTTGTTCAAATACAGTAATAAACGAAATTGTCTAGGCGAAATAAATCTAGATTTTTGGATGACTGTTTGACCCGTCTCTGTGTGGCTGTGCATTTCTTGCTTATGTTGTATGGAAATTACACCTCTGAAAAATACCATCTCGAGTACTGAGAGGTTAATGGGATGCAAATGAGGTCAGCTTTAAGCTTATAGTGTCGGAGAGTAAACTAATGGTATCAGGATCTGTGGAAGGCGCTCGGATGCAGAGCAGCTGTACTCTTCTCTTCCAGCAGTCGTGCTGTGCAGGTGAGCTCTGACCTAAGCACATTTCACATTACAAATCTGTTTTAACTGTACTTTAATTCCAGCGCGGCCCACAAGATTGAAACATTCTGAAGACAAACAGCCCTAGTCATGCTCTTTGTCCCTGTAAATTATTCAGAAGTCCTTATTGCACTGTAGGTGTTTAATTAAAACACCACTGTTTATATATTTGTTCCTTTTTTGAGTAAGACTGCTGTGGTTGGACTTAGGATAAGCTATTTTAAGAACAAATTGAGGCCTGTTATTTTTTTAGTTGATTTGGGCTTATATTCTTATCTGGAATAAAGCTAAGTGCTGAGAGGGTTTAGCTTTATTGTGAGGATAATCAGGCCTCTTACACCAAATCTGCTCTCTTAACATGACTGGGTGAAAAAAGACCCTTATGTCTACTTTGCCCAGATTTACTAAAGGTTTTAGTGATGTGTTTATGTTCTGTTAATTCTAATTACCTGCTGTATTGATGTACTGCAGTAATATTATTAATTGTTAACCTCTACTTATTATTATTTATACACTTTTATAAATTGAAAATCTATAAAATTATTCTTGTGGAAGTTTAGACCTTTGGGTGAACTTTTACTAGTAGAAAGAAACAAAAACGTTTACCCTATTAGGGGGGTAGTTTAAGGAGTTCTGTTGGGCTTTGCTATTGTGCATCACAGTAGGGTTCAGTCCTTTTCCTTAACAATTGATGGAACACAAGTGGTGGAGAAGAATAAGAGTTAGAATAATAGAAAAGTGGGGCCCCACTCGCCACCCATTATGACCATTCAAGCAGGTCTGCGCTCGTCCCGCCAACGCCGTCTGCGGACCATCTGCAGCTGCGTGTCTGGGTCACGTTTTTTTACCAGCATCTACCAACGACCATCCTTTCTTTTCCACAAGCACCCAACGCCTCTCTCCCTTCATCTCTCAGACGTCACACCTGCCTCCACCCTGCCTGCATGTTGCTCAATCCCAGCAACTCCTGAAGGATCTGCCAGTGCCAGAAAATGGCTGGATTTTGTCAGAGCCGTGTGTGCCAGGGAGAGCAGGCGGTGGGCATTGTCAGACTCAACAGTCCATTTGTTGCCGTGCTGCAGAGAGCTGTACCGAGCTTTCACACCTTCCAAACATACTGTGAGGATGGATGATTTTCACTCATGAGACGTCTCGTGTCTCACGGATGAGTCATGAGATGTGATCGCATTCCATGCGCCTCTGTTATGATAAATAGAACCGCATGATTCAATTAGTTGTGTTTAGACTTCTTCCAACTTGTCTAATGAAAATGACTTAATAGTTTTCCCAAAACAATTTTCGGCATGTTGATTCTTACTAATTTTAATATCAGTAACTTTAAATTGAAATGACTTGATATATTTCATACTTTATTAAGGAGTGTAATCAGACACAACTAATTAAATCAAATCAAAGCGGTGCTGAATTCATTTTTGCAGAGGCTTCGAGTGCGTAATGCTTCAGATACTGTAAGTCCTAATAAATTAATGGAAGATCACAGGAATCATTTCTTAAAAGCTGTTATTGATCTCTGAAACAAGAAATCCCCAAGCACCAATATGAGACACTGACAGTTAATGGTAAATAATGTATTAGAAAATGTTGAAGTTTCTCAGTCTGGCAGAAAACGATAAGATGGTGGATTTGTAAGGAGTTAGAACATGTTTAATTCCCTTTATGAGCGCTCCAAATGAACACGCGAACAAACTCGCCAAGCACCACACGCAAGTGAAAACTGTCTTTAGTGAGTAGGCTTAAATAAAAGATGATTACACGCCAATTGAATGGGAACGTTTTTTAGGAATTGTACTTTCAGGAATTGTCAATGTAAGAACAAAAAGTGAGTTATATCAAAGCCATTGTAATACATTTTCCTCCACTGTTCAACACAAATTTGCAAAGAAAAACAATTCATTTCTTGTAGGAATATTTTTATTTTTTATTTTTAAAAAAGAAATATTTAAGATTATGTTGCTTTGTTTTAAATGGTTAAAAATCCTAACATTTTCAGGTTTAATTATATTTTGAATCCCAGATTTTTCGTGTAGACTGTAGTGTTATTTTTGGACCCTGCTGGGAGTGTTAATTTTGCACTCTGTCTTCATGCATTTCAGACAGTTGGAGCTTCTAAATTGAGAGAAATTGTTCCTAGTTTCAGTATTTCTTGAAGCACGTCAAACACTGTACTGCATGTTCCACAAGGCAGCTTGAAAACAGTGCACTTGGTATCTTAGCTGCATTTGAAGCAAATGCCACCAAAAGGTGACACCTGAGACCAGACCTTTTACATCAGAGCGTAACCATGGCGCTGAAAGCAGCGCTCTGTACAGCTGGTGAGCAACACAGATTAGGTGCTGGTTAGATGAGGCAGACACAGCAGGAAAAGTTATTCAGCACAAGGGCTTGACTGAAGTGGAGGTTTGATATACCCGCGGCAAAGCAGCTGGGTCCCAACACAGCTTTCTTTCCAGTACTGAGCTGGAAACGCCGTCCACCGTTTGCTTGGGTGGTTTTGTTCGGAGTGGCAGGCTAGTGCATATTACCTTCTGTTACTGCCAGGATGGAATTGTGGGGGATATCAGATAGCACAATAGCACAGGAAGCCAGATTGGCAAGGAGAACTTAGATAGCTAATACATTCTGTTACCTGTAGTTGATTAAATGTGTTCGGGAGACTGAAAATTAATTGCGAGGATGGAAAATGGGCCTGCTGTTTCTAATCTTGCTGATTAATTAATTATTGCCCCGAAAGAGGTACTTAGCAACAGAGGACCAGGAAGCTCAGGATAAGAAAAAAATGGAACAAGCAGAGTCTAATTAACTCCAAGCAAATCTACGATCAGTCCCCGATCAAAACCAGTGGAGCTTTAAGGCTCACCATGGCTTATACTGACATGTGTTGACTCCGGATGTACTACTTGCATGTATTCATTATTACATCAAATGAGCACAGATAAAGAGAAAGGCTACATGTAGGGGTCTCATGTGGCAGTCTGATTCTAGACATAACCAAATGAAAAATAACACACATAAACATAGTTATATACTGGATTCTAACCTGTGTTAGCCTAGTGGTACATATTTTGTGTGGGGTTTTTGGCACATCATCATCTGTCAAATCTGTCTGTCTGAATCTTTATCTGTCTGTCTATCTGTCTTTTGCTCTTTCACTCCTTTTTTTCTTTCTCTGTCTGTTTCTCTCTCTCCTCTCTCCTCTCCTGTCTGTCTTTCTGGAAGTTACATTTAAAATTGCCTCAGACGTGTCTTAAACATCTAGCGAGGGCACATGCCCACAGTTTGAATGGTCTTGAAGCTCCTGCTTACACGTTTAGATGGTTTTGTCTGTGTGCTGCTGGGTTATATTTTCTGTATTTGCTCTTTGCACTCAGAGACGCGGCCTCTGGTCACTCTCTGAACCAAACGACTGAATTGTGTCAAGACTTATGGGCTTCATGCAGGCATCAGAGCCACACAGACACGGCGGGGTGAAAGAGAGAACAGAGATTAGAGGAAGAATTCATCCACTTGTCTGAGTCAGTGGGGTGAGGATTTTCAGTGGCGAATCAGTCTGTTATTCCAGCCTGCTTTTCCCACAGGTTCATGGCGAATGATGGATATTTTAAGGCTTTATAGGGCCATATGTCTCCCAGTTGCGAGTTATTTCATCAAGAGCTGAAGTATTTTCTTCTTTTGGAATGTGTGGGAAAACGTTATGGAGGTGACATTGTTGTTTTTTTAGTAAAATAATTTTAATTTTTCATCCTCAATTCATATTTTTCTGGTTATTGTATTTTTCAGGCTGTCTCTACTAATCAGGGTGTCGATAAAGACGTACAACTCGACTCCGGAGCTCCTTGTGGGCAGTCTAGTTCTCAGATTTATCTTCTTGATAAATGACTACAAATGAGTCTTTTTGGAAGACCTTTTATCTTTTGTTTTAAACACAATACAGCTAAAGTTTGTGGAAGGAACGCAGCGGGATATCTATAACAATTACACAAAGTCTATTTTATGGCCAGACATCTACAATATGAGAAATTAATAATCCCACGGTACAGATTACAAGATGCTAATTAAAAGAACACTAGCGATGAACCATCAAAGAATCTGTCTTGCCCTTGTACAAGATCCACAGATCTGTGATGCTTATGCAGTCAAAAGAAATCTCGGTCTTTGTTTTTCCTTCCTGGAATGACTCAGACTCCATAAAAACGCCTGTAGATTTTGAGGTGGCTCGTAAACACTCCAAAGAATCAGGAAACATGAAAGAGGGGTTGGGTAGACTTAAAAGACCAATCAGCCAGTCAATCTCTGAATTGCCGAATTTATAATTCAGAGGGAAATTACTCCTGTGGAGGGAATGTGAATAATTTAGGATATTATGACTTAAAAGTTCCTCCACGCGAGTGGTGAGGATGATTAATTCAACATCTGGACTAATAGAGATTCAGTCAGAGCTTGACGCATTAGCGGCGCAGTGTCTCTGCTATCACACGCCGTCTTTATGTCACGTTCTTAGTGTGAGCGCCTCACTGTAGGCGGTTTAGCGCTGAATGCGATTCAGTCCCGGTTTTAAGAAAACAGTGGGTAATATCCGCTACTCAGCATTCTCGCGCCATTCAGGGCTTTAAAATGCGACGCGAGTCACTCTGTTTAGCTTAATTCTGTATGACGGAATGATCTGATTCTATGATAATTGTAGGGAACATATGCTGTCCTGCGGTTGCTGAATGATGCGACGCTAGCAAAGCAGGCTAATTATATTCGCTGGAATCCTTCGGGTCCATGAGCTTATGAAGTTATGGTCTGCCATGCAGTCAGTTTATATTAGGGAAACTTGACGTTTTTTACTGAAAAATGGAGTTGGCAACCTTAGGCTCGCGCCATCATCGACACACAGTCGGGTAAACGCTGGCATGCGAGCGGGATATGATTGTAATTTATTGTAATTTCATTTTGTTGTTTATTTTCGAAATCCAAATCACTTACTAAAGGACAAATCAAGTCTTGTTTTCCAGCAGTTGTCTGGTGTATTTAAAAACTTCTTTTTGTAGAACTTCATGGCATCATATGTGTGTGATATTCATCACATTAAACCTCAAAAGTGAAATTACATTAATACATAAAGTGAAAACATCTGTAGGTCACGTCTTGCTGTATTCCTGCATTGCAAATATCTCACATTTTTGGAAAACCAAAATGCATTATAAAAAGTGAGACATTCGTACAAATCCGCAGTGCGGGGAAAAAGGAAGACATGAGTTATTAAAGCAACAGATGTAAGTTATATAATACTGAATGCCCTTGGGTTTTAGTTTTACTGTTACAGGTTTTACATTCAACATTTTATCTTCCATCCTGTGACAGCTTCAGCTTTTATAAGGTGACTTTTCTCAATAACATTGTACAATCTGTTGACGTCTGACCTCAGGCCTGTTGTAATAGTGCCCAGTTTTATCCAGTCATGGCTGATTCCATCAATATCCTGTTGAAAATATTTTTTATGCATAGTGTAGCTAAAAACGATCAGAAGGAATCAAGACATTTTCAGGCAAAACATGTATTGATTCGGCTTCATTTAGAGGATATTACAGTGCAACTGTGAAAAGAATGAAGGTTACAGTTGGCCAGACACACATTATAGCTCCAATTGATGGGATTTTTTTCACGACTTGAAAAATCGATGGCTCGCTCGTCCCAGAGTGAATGTGCGATCTGTCATGTAGAGAGAGTGCAGCAGTGATTTGAGCTCTTTCCCACGCTCTGAACGGACCGGTCGCCCGCTTTCGTACAAACCAAGGTCACTTCACGCCAGAGGCTGCTCTGCCCAAACTGAGTTTCAACTAAACTGTTAAAAGTTAAAATGTGCACTTGGTAATTTAACTGAGTTAACTGTATTGCCCTGGTTCTTAAAAATAACTTTTTTTGGTGTAAAAATGCAGCCATGTTGATTTGCTCGTGCTGTGTGATGTTGATCAGTTATTATTCAAATCTCTGGAATACTTCATTGTGATTGGCCAATACTTGATTGTAATTGGCCAGTACTTGATTCTGATTAGCCAGCCAAATTTGGTAATTAGAATGAATACAAGCTTTGAGGTCTATATCACTCTGTCGGGGTTTATTATGCATCTCACTGTATATTTTCTTTTACATGAAGCCAATTTTTAGGTTACCAGACAAAAAAAAATCTTTAAAAGCTACTGAACCAAAAATGTTGTTATTTTCTGAGGTTGCTTTTGTGAACACTTCCATTTAATACATTTAATACAAATAGCACGCTTCCAATACACAAGACCTATATAACAAGACAGCAGTAATACAGAGGTGCTTGTATAAAGATAATGATCTCCCCTTTGATGTGTCTACATGGCAATTTCCCATCACATTGTGTGTTGCCCGCCTTGTATGCAGGTTTTCAAAAGGCAATTTACTGGAACCGTCTACGAGCTAGACACCCTAACAGAGACTTTTAGCCTGATCTAGGGGAAGAAACAATTGTTGTTCAGGCCATTTCAGAAGTCTTCTGCGGCCTGAAAGTCTCTCTAATGTGTGTGCTATAACAGCCACAAGCCCATCTGTGCTGTTGTAAAGGTGAGTGGGTGTATTGTGTGTTGACTGGACCCTGTTAGGGAGCGGGCACAAAGCAGCATGCGCTCTCGGAGCCCGAGGCGTCTGCTCTGAAGTTACCCGGCACTCGCGCGGTGACCCCGCCTCTTTTTCTGTCTCCGGCGTTCTGTGCGGTGTCGGGAGATGCTCCGGATAAGGAATGAATGAGTTTGTCTTGCCCTGCGTTTCATCAGAGTGTTAGCCATTGTTCCTTCTTGATCAGTCGTCTTGCAACTGTTTCCCTCCGGAATTTCTCTTTATTCTACCAGATTTTCCTTTTCCCTTAGCTGAGTTTGTGCCTTTTAACACCCAGCTGGGCCCGTACTGCAAACAGGAGAGATGGGATTCCACCTCTGATAAGTTGATTGTTGCCTTTTGTAATGGATGTTGCCATTACCACTATTAATTCACCGCAGTGTGCCGGCCGTGCCTAGATAACATAAGGATAGATTAGATTTTGCTTGGATTACAGGTATTGCTTTTCCATGCACTGGCTAAATTATTTACAGCACATCTCATTGGTCGGATACGATGCGGCGTAGCTGTTTTTTTGTGTATTTATTTATTAAGGACGAAAGTGCCAATATTTCAGTCAATACTAAAATAATAAAAACATAACAGTATTTGCAAAGTATCAGTGGTACAGTCAGTTCAGTTCTTACTGTACAGTGAAAAATATCTTGGTATAGTAGAAATGGGAGTTGTCTTAATAACATACTTGATTAATGAATTGATTTGAAGCAAGTGTATTGAAACAAAACACACAGGTGACATGGCATGCAATGTAAAAGGTTGAAAACATTTTACATACAGAAATGTTGTGTTGAAGTGTTCAGACTCTTTCGTGTGCAGACAGCACTTGATCCAGTTCACAGTCCAACAGACAACCGAACACACTTGAACAATAATGAGGTGAAAAGCGTTTAAGAAACGTCTGTTGACCACATGGGAATTCACATTTGGTGGAATTCCTAGAGTAAGTGTAAACAATTATTCAGCTATGTCTAGCAAACAGCTTTATTCTCTTTGCATCAATTACGTAGCCCGGGGGTGCAAACTGCAAAGATGCTGAAGCAAACTGGGTGGAATTGTACACTTAAGTCCCTCAGAGAGACAAAACAAATATCTTTGGCTTTAGATAAACATTTTCCTTCAGCTAATTTATCTTATCTTGATGTTTATCACGATTCTCAATGTAAAGTCACGATATTTATCTGCTTGGACCTTCTAACAGACATGTTTGTCTGTATAATTCTTTTTATTAGAAAAATATCCCGTTTCATTCTTAACAAAATCACCCACACGCTGTGAGATCTATACAGACGGTTCTTTAAGCCTATTGTGTCTTTTCGGAGATATAATACACAGCAAAAGGTGTGTATGAGAACATTTGCACCATTTATCAGTTCCGGTAGCTCAACTGGTTATTATGTTTGCAGCGCAAGGGTTGTGGGTTCAATTCCCAGGGAACACTCATGCTAATCGAATGTATAGCCTGCATGCACTGTAAGTTGCTTTGAATTACAGTGTTTTGAATTACAATTGTAAATAAATAATTACAAATATTTCTGGAATACTTGTCTTTTAGTCAATCTACAGTGAAAGAGTTTGTGTAATGACTGATAAACTGCATTGTTCCAGGCAACTAATTTCTTGCATGGCTCTGCTAGTTTAATGGCTGTTGTATCACTCTGTGGTCTCTTTCTTCTCCCATAATGAAATAATTTCAACACAAATCAATATTTCATATCCATTTATTTGGTAAGTAGTCCTGTAATAAGAGGGATAATGTACAGCCGGCCTGTTGTTATTGCAAAATAAACCCCTTCAGGGTGATACAAGACTTATAACTCTGTCAGGGTTTATTTCGCTATAATGACCATCTTACTGTACATTATCCCTTACTTACTGCCAAGCTCTGATTGTATTCCCTCATATATTGTATATTTTTAGCCCCAAACAAACTCAAAAAATGCACCAATTTATGGATTGACTATCTAGAGTTAGCTCTACTGGACAGACCTGCTTAAATCAGAATGAGTTATCAGGCTGGTTAGAGCTGGTTTGGTGCAAGATCACAAGCAAAAATGCGGGTCAACCAGCAAGACCCTGGTAGACACACCAACAAACCAAAACACCACACTGGTGAGCAGCATCCAAAGCACAACAAAAGCTGATGACAAGCAATGCAGGTTTTTTCAACAGGAAGCAGTTGAAGACAGCGAGGTTAAAGCTAGTTATTCAGTACTCATCTCAGTATATGCCACTGTAGCTCACTGACCGTGAGTTAATCTCCTTCACACTGTGCTCCTCTAAAATGTCACAACAGTATTATTATTACATTATCCATAATACATTTTGACTTGTCTCTTGTTCTTATGTGGTGAAGAGGGCTGAAATGTTTTATATTGGAAAGTCTCATTCTTCACCTTTTCAAAGATATTTGTTAGAGAGATTTTATGCTTTCACACACTAATTGTTATCTCTCTCTCTCTCTCTCTCTCTCTCTTTTACCGGATCCTGCTCCTGATTTTTTTATCTTCCCCTGTGGCTGGTTAAAGGTAAGTCTAAATTTTTTCCTAACTAGCTTCACAATCTTTTACTTACGCTCATAAGCGTGTTTTTCAAACACTGTACTGATCACACAGGCAAGGCAAACAAAATGCTGTGTTAAACCTCCGTGCCGGAGAGATAAATATAAATGCATTACATGCTTTAAATTTTCTTTATTTTTTTCTCCCCTGCCGAAGACTGATTTTTGGGTTTAGAAGTACTACACGTAAATAAGAGGCAAGAAAAAGACGATTATTTTCCTGTCGCAGGCAACAGTAGCAGAAATGTTAATGTGAAAGAGTACAGTACCTGCTCCCCGGTGACTGTATTATTAGGTATTCAGCTGCATTCATCAGCGTGACACACGCAAAGTCAGGAATTCATAAATAACCAACAGTCTGCTGCTATTGCCAAATAGGCCCCTGTTGGCTACAGGCAAGTGTGAAAGGGTTGCCACAAAAAACAAAAACAAAATATAGCTCCTCAATTTGAGCTGTGGCTCAGCTTTTTCACACGCTTGTCAGTTTTTCACTCTCATCAGAAGAAATGATATTATAGCGACACAAAGGCAGGACTCAATTAATTCTGATGCAAAAGAACGGCAAAGATGAGAGGAGAATGCGAGAGGCGGAAAATATGGCTTGTGCTTTGTTCCTTATCTCCCAATTGCTTGCCATATAACGGCCCGGTCTCTAATCTGCTCTTTGTTTCTCCTTTTTTGTTTCTCTGTTCGTTCTAGCTCTTTATCTGCAGTTTAGGAAAATCTGTAGAAAAAGAGAGCACATTGCGACTGTGAAATTCAAACAAAAAGCAAACGCCACGTTTTACCCACAGGGAGATTCCGGTCTCTCTTTTTTCAAGCGCCAGCTCATGATGAAGTAGGTGTGCGATTTTGAAGTCAGGTAAAGAGCTGAAGCCAAAGAAAAGCTTTCCTGATCTCTTTGTTTTTGCGCTCAGACGTACGTTTATGAAGACTCCGCACGCCCACGGCCCAGGAGATAGAAAGCCGTTGTGGTAATTAGACAGCATCCGCTTTTACTGTACTGGCTGAGACATGAGAGAAGGTCTCCAAGCTTTACACAGCAGATTTCCATCAATCTCGGCACCCATCATTGGGTTTCCAGCATTAAGCGTCTGTCGGATGACATCAGATGGATTGAGTCCAGTATTGTTTCAAGTGTGCTAACGTCATTTAACTTAGAGAGAGATTTGGGCTGAATGCAGATGCTTTTGTGAGGGGACTAGTTTTCAGCGGTTTCCCTTAAACCTTTAACAGTAAGTACAACATCACTGAAAAGCTACATGATCTGTTATTCGTAATGACTGCATGAAAAATGCATTTGCACTATGTCATTTTAACTTGAGAGACTCTGATGATGCTTGGCTGAACAAGTAGATGGACTGCAGAAACCTGGCAGTTACCACAGAGCCTTTGAAGTTTATTGAATCCCTGGATCACCTTGCCCATTTGATGTGGAGGCTTTGAACACAATTCCAATCTGTATTACATAAATGGTGATTTGGTGAAAGATACTACAGTGGCAGCTGAAGTGATAGCAACTCCTGACCCCAGTGTGACCCGGTGGGTGTTAGTGTTGCCCGTCTGTGGCAGGGTTCAGATGATTGAGTAATACCATTAAGCAGTTTCCCGCCGACACCGTTCTTTCTGGTGGTTCTTGTCCTTTGGTTCCAATTATTCACTTGACAGCTGGGTTGGGCAATATTACTAAAAAAATTATATCTTAATATTTTTCAGCCTTCCAGCGATGCTTGATATCTCAAAAATATTAATGCATTTTCTCTGAAATGGCATAAAAGGGTGATTTTATTCAGAGAAACAATTTGTTTCAAAGAGCCATTGCTGCAAAGTGGATTTCAAATGTTTTTTGCAATAAAAAAAAGAAAGAATATTTTGTTAGGCAAGGTGGGATTTCAAAAACAAGTATAATGATTTAATCATTATAAAAGTTAATTGCCAAACAAAAAGGTGTTTAAAATAGAGGTAATGTTTATGATCTTTCCTAATTTATTATTGGCAGCAAAAACATTGAATATCATAATAATCACCAGTTGCTTTAGAGTCTGTTTGTAAAGTGATGAATTTGTGTAAAATACTACAAATGCAATGAATAAAAAAAATAATCAATTACTGTAAGAAATCAAAATGGCTTTTTGTAAACAAACCAGCAATCTCCTCCTCTATGCGCCAGCGTTTTACAGTAAGGTGTGAGAAGAAACCCAAAGCAATAATGTACTGTAATAAGACACTGAAGAAAATATGACATCCCTCAGCTGGTTGCCTTCATTCTCCACCACGTTAAGCTGTTTTTCCCCAAAGCTCTGCTCTCACATCCTATTCATAGTAGGATTACGAGCAGGAAAGAGGGACGCAGGAGGGTGGGGGTGGGGGGGCAGGTGTTGCCATAGAAACATTTAAGCTAGGAGGGAATAGGTGTGGGTGGGGGAGGTAGCGGGAGGAGGTAGTGGGCTGTCTGTAGTGACAGTCACATCGTCATTGAACTAACAGCATGAAGCTCTTTTTTTATGCAGAATGGCTATATCTGGAGCAGGTTGATGTGTGCCTTCCTTTGGCCTGTCCTCTTCCACTTTTTTTTCACATTAAACTCGACCCTCCCAATCTGGTCCGTATGTTTCAGCCGAGGGCAAAACGACCTCCAAGCTGGAGTGAATGAAGGTGCTGGAGATGTTGAAACAGACAGATACACGTGCACACGTGGCCTGACTGCCTCACTCGCGGGGTGCCTCATGTGCCTGCTGCTGTAAAGCTTTGATTGACGGCTCCTCCCGCCAGGCCTCATGCTAGATTGGGCCATATGTGTGCCTGTGTGTGTGTGTGTTTGTGATTTGTCGGGATAATCTTCTTTGGATTGAACAGGCCTCATGTGCCATGTAAGGTGTCTCCCAGATCAGCCTACGCAGAGAATCTCCAAAACTGCCTCTATGGCAACAGAGGAATTAGCAGTGCCGTAAAATTGCTCTGAGAAAATCAATTAGGATTTTTTGAATGCTGGCACACTATAAAAAGGTTTGGAGAGCAAACCTCAGTACAGTTAATGCATTGCTTGCCGTGGCTCTGAAATGTTGTATTGTAAATTGCTTTCCTGAAATGACGGTTGCCTTATTATTCAACAAAAGTAAAGTTTTAATTGTGCTTGAGAGTGATTTTGGCAGACAGAGCAGACTCTGTTTTCAACTCATTAGACTGTAATAATAAAAAATGAAAGCCTGAGGGCCTGCAGCTCATCACAGATACGAACAGACAAACTGTTCTTCGGAAGACAGATGAAATGCATTTTTTTCAGTATTTGATAGCATCTCTCCAACTGGTAGTCAGACTTTTTACATTCTTTCAGACTGCGAAGAGAGCATGCGGAGCCAAAATGGTCTCAGATATGAGAGTGGATAAAAAACAGAATTGCATTTGAATGTTTTAAAGACTATCTCCAAAAATCTACTGAGCAAAACAATTTATCCAAGGTTTGGGTAAAGAAAATTTATTTATCTCCTGGGTTTTAGAGCCTTAGCAACTTAAAATTGTTTTTCCTGCTGTTTTAAGCTGTCAGTTGGCGGTGATATTTACAAACAAACATATCAGCAGTGAAATATATGA
>JAZGTK010003900.1:0-25945 GCA_036877625.1 Ambastaia sidthimunki
AAGTTTTCCAAGCACAAGTCTGTGTGTCTGCGTTTGCACATATGGTCTTTCACATGTCAACATACACATGCATAATAACCCAGAAGTGTGCAACAAAAAAGCACAAACAATTACTGTTTGCTTGCATTTCCATGCACGAGCGTGTGCGAAACCCAATTATCCAGCAGCGCGCTGCGCACAGCCTCTTGAAAAAGTGCAGCTAAGAGTTGAGAGGCTGTTTCTCTTGTGTGGGTGAGAGCGCTTGCATGTATACATGCGCTCTGAATACTTCTGCACCCATCCAGCCCAGCTTACTTCACTTGTTGCTGCGTGCTAAAAAAAACACGCCAGAAATGTATAAGTGGACAGATTGTAATAAACCCAGTGACTCTAAAGGTCCAGCACAGTCATGTTGCAGCAACTAATGTAGGAGAAACATCAGAAACATCAAGACTAGATGCATATTCAGCCCTAGGCCTGTTCACAAGGTGATGTGAGTCACAAATGCATTTTTTCAGCAAAATTATTGACGCCACATATGCTGCAATTTTTTGTCCTGTGGACAAAATTAAGTGGACTGCAATTTTTAAATTTGTAATGAAAAGTTAAATTGTTCAGAATAATGCAAAACATGAGCCTGCTGTATATATAAAAAAATCTTCATATCAGTAATTGTTTTCCATTCTACTACAGTTCATTGGTCAGCCAAACTGACAGTCCTGCCTTCAAATCTACACTATTGGTTGAACCAATTTCACTATGCTAGGCTGATTGCAATGCTCAAAAGCTGCAAAGAGCAACAGTCTATATACTCAGAGAAATAAAACAGTGACCGCCTTATTTATAGTTGTGTATTATATCATTACGGTGATAATCAAAGACTCAAAGACCAATTAAACAAGTAATGGTATCCATGACAGCATAGAAGGATATTGTTAAAAAATGAATGGGGGAGATGGATGGGTGGATGAGGGATGTTAGCTGTAGATTGTACTGTGCTGATTGTACCTGATGGAGTTTGACCATTATGGGCCCCGTCTTTTCTTTCTCTTCATACTTCTCCACTTTAGACTGGAGTCTCTTATAATCTTGAAGGGCTTGTTCCCTGCGTTTCACTGCCATGTTCAGACTGGGAAACACATTGCTGTACCTGAGTTACATGCACAAAAACACACAGAAAAGACAGAAAAAGAAATTATCATGAACAACATCAATGGAGATAAATTGGTCTTTATCCTGTGTGAGTGTACATCATCTTAAACATTTATCAAGACTGCCAAAGAAAACAAATTCTTTGTGTATAATACAAAGTCATTAACAATCAGAAAATTCAACTCTACTTGAGGACACACAAATCAATATTAAACCGTTAAAAACAGGCATTTGTCTTTAAGAAGCCACAGTTTTCCACAACATTGCAGAAATGTTTAATAATGTCACGAAGAGGTTCACGTATCACTAGCCTATTTTATCAGGATCACTTAATTACAGACACACAAATGGCAAGGAGGCATTTTGCTTAGAATTTTTTATTGTTTCTATTCCAAATGAAAATGTAATCTCTGGGTGAGAAGCCTGGTCTCAGGAAACTATAAATAGGAGAACTCTAAACTGTAACTTAGCAACAGAGTCAGTCGTTTTGGTTCGAGGCCTGACTGCGTTTTGACTTTGCATTGCCTGGGAGCATTGAGATACACAGTACAAACACACAAGACACCTACAGCTCAAACAGCTCAAACATTTTTTTCTTTGTGACTACTGGAAAAAAAGAAGCTGTTTACTATGAAAGGTGGCAATATTCAGAGTAGGAGGTCAGCTTTAGGGTCAAGGAGCTATAAGTGTATGTTTATATGAGCAGTGGTTTGGGGACTTAAGTGGAGAATGCCAGGTATATCTGCTATAGGTTTTCTGCAGTGGATGCCATGCATGAAAAATGGTGTTGACAATAAGTGGGAGAAGATGCGATGAGTAAAGTTGCCTGCGGTTAAACTGAAATGGCCAACATTGCTACATGAATTGGTAACTTTCATTGAGAGTGTTAATTACCAAGCTTAAATAAACCAATAATTAAATGATTGGTCACATTAGCCAGATGCTTCAAGACAGTAATTATGAAAACACCATTTTAATAATCTACAGCATATCTAAACTCATGTTTCTAAAGTGTTGCTTGGTGATGCTTGAGCTTGCAGTTGACTAGTAACTGAAGTGATATCTTAAAATATGCCGAAATGTAAACAATTGTATATGTAAAATTAAACATAAATGCCATTTTTAACAACAGTAAACTCAGATTCAGGACAACAAATAACTACTGTCATGTATTTCTGAGTGAGAATATTCTGTAGAACTTAATTGTAGCCATATAGATTTTATTTAAGTTACAACAGAAAACGATTTTTTAAAAATGTTTAGAATATTGTTATTTTGTAGTGTTGAATAACACCAAGAAAATATATTAAGGAATCACACAGGGTCAATTCTGACTTTATGCAGAATCATTAAATAATGATGCAAAACAAGTAATTAAACTGATTAGGCCAATAAGTTACCAAACAAGGGTGTTGACTAATGATATAGCATCTGGGTTGGTAAGCAAAAGGTTGAAAGTTCAAACCCCGTTAAGATGTGATCAATAAACTTCAGAAGGAAACCAAAGAACCACAGACAACATTAGTCACAGTGAACGAGGGTGTATGTAAAGAGTGAGTGATGACCTACACAGTAAAAAGTAAAGGACAGCTACAAAAAAAGCAGAGAGACAGAGAGAGAGAGAGAGAGAGAGCGCAAGCAAGAGCGAGAGAGCGCATGCATGCACAGCTCTGTTAAGACAAGCCCTAAATTGTTTCCCACAGGAAGTAGAGGAGGGAGCGGCCCAATATCGCTGTGGCAACGTCATAGGACCCAGCCCCGCAACCCACGCTCTCAGTATTTATAAAAACACCACCTTGCTTCAATGACTCTCTCATATCTCTCTTCTTCTTGGCACGAATGTGAAGTGTGACAACTGGATTGTATAACACCTACTACTATAACATTATATTAAGTCTAAACATTACATTATTTAACACTTTATGACTAGGGCCATATTAAAAAACTGTAAACACCTACCCAAAGGTGGAGACAACAAAACTCCACAAAAATGTCTAACGTCAAATTCTGTTAAAATTTTGACTGTGGGATAAAAACATGAATCAACTGTCCAGTTCCGTATACGCAGACAGAATATTACAACACCTGCTCCTTCAGGCACACATTAAAAGCTTATGAAATCACACATACTATCATGAACCATACACACACATACATACACATACTATTATGAACCATCACATACTACATGAAATCACAACTCACTTTATTAGCTTTCTATAAAAATAAAATCTTTTCAAAATCTTTCTTCAATGTTTTAACTTTGAAGAAATCACAAAAAAAGTATAATATATATAGCCAAATATATTTTTTTATATATTTCATTAAGTCAAACACAACCAAATATTTTGATAACCAAAAATATATTGAGATTTTTAGGATTTGCTAAACTTGAAACCAATTTAAGGGCATATAATTAAATAATGAAGGAATATTTAAGATTCTGCACTATTTGTAGGTCACTAATTAAATCTAAACAAATTAGTGACTTTGGCCTTTAACAAAAGTGCACATTTTCTTGCTTCCATTGAAGCACACAAGAGGTTGTTTGGAAGATTCTCAAATCATGCTGGGTTAACATGAAACGTCAAGCTCGGCACAACTTTAATCTCACTCTATGCCAGCAAGACTGCATACCGTCACTGAACCACAAATGTTAAATCACAAAGTCAGTCAGTAATACTTAAATATGTTAAAAATACTATTACATAAATTCCTAATTAGAATAAAAAAAATCAAAACAGACATTTATGATCATATTCATATTATATTTAGTTATGAAACATGCAAGAACAATTTAAGTTATCAACATGCCACTTTTGATTTTAGCACTAATATGTGTTCGCTTAGGTTTAGATTTTGTTAAAAAGGTTGTAAATGTTAATAGTTTTCTCACACACCTACTGTTTTGCTTCAAAAGACGTATTAACCAACTGGAGTTTATTTATGAATGTATGGATTACTTTTATGATGGATGTATGTGCTTTTTGGAGCTTTATCGTGTTGGGTCTCATATCAGAAGTATTGATGATATATTTTTATAAAAAAAATCTTTGGGCTGAAGAAACTATATGCGTTTCGGATTACATAAAGGTGAGTAAACAATAAAATAATTTTTATTTTTGGGTAAACAATTTCTTTAAATATATCTATTTCTACATTTTACTCCACAGAGAACAGATTTAATGCATGTTAGTCTCTGACTGGTCTAAAAGAAGAGTTTACGGGTATTGTTCTTGGAAGTATGAGATCTAAAAACTTGCAGAGTTAAAAAGGAATGGGTCAGTTCGACTACAGGACGGACCGTCTGACTCGGCACAACCCAAACACACAGTCCAAAGTTCTGTTCTGTCAAAGGCTTTCTGGATGTTTTACTGAAGGTCTGCTGCACACACTCGCACTCCACCTCACTGGTCGGCCGTTTAATTTAACACTCGTCTAGTCTGGCTGCGGGTGTGGTGGCCGCTTGACAGAGAATGACAGAAATAACTGCTGGACGAGATTGTAGTCGCACACGCGGATCTGCTAGCCAAACCAGAGTCTGGACAGTGTGACCGCTGCAGCTACCTTATACTCCTGTTAGCTGGACAGCGTGACAGCACTTGTGTTTGGGAGTTTAACCAGTTCACTCTACTGTAGGGTGTAATCTGCATGCTTTGTGCTGCATCATGCCTGAGAACTCCATTATTATAATTGGTCTGCATCTTTGACTCAGCCCTGTGTCTATTTTTGTAAGAGACACTGTTATATTGCATCTCTCTGCTTGCATTAGACATTTAGCTATATTTTTACACCTTTGAAAGAATGCAATTGGTGCTTGCCCATGCAAAACCTACTGCCACAATGCTAGCATTCAGGGCATGGCTGTGTGATTGCTAAGGTGTTCCATGTTGTGCGGTTACCGGGGTGTTCTGGGCAGTTGCTAGGAATGGCTATGCAATTACAAAAGATGTTCTGAGTGGATGTTGGTTATGCTAACAACCATCTACAACATGCACAAATCACTTTCAAATGCAACCAAATTTCACGCTAGGCCGCCAATAAAAGGTCTTTAACTAGCCAATGCTAGCTAGTACGTTGTCAGGTTTTACTTCTCTGTGATGGAGTTAGAGGCAAACACATTTAGCGCAGGTATAATTTTGTTGCCTGATGAGTTTGCTTTGTGTACAGTCACTTGACTAAGAGCCCCCTCTGTCACTTTCACTCACACATTCGCACTCAAACTGAGAGATGCCATCTCAAAAGAATTGACAAGCTGTGTTCTTGTTTATTATCTGTTAGTTTTAAATTCAGTAAATGACTGAAAACGTTTGCTTGATGCAAAACGCTTGTCCAATTAAAAGTGAATAAAAACAGATGTCCACAGCAGTCTCTCATCCTGACGCCTATCAGACCTGATTCTCATTTTAACACATTTTGACGCCAATGGTGACTGGAGCTTCAGTGTGTCCGTAAAGAAATACCTAAATAAAAATCGTGAGCCCAATCATATAAAAAGTAATAAGACTCTTTCACAACTAGCCACACAATTGGATGTATCATTTATGTCTGTAGGACAAACGGTGTTGGATAAATGCCAAAATATAATTGTTTAAATCCCTAACTCTTAGTAAAAGGAACAGTAATAGCTTCTCGCCATAACCCATATAAGAAAAACGTGTTTTTGCCAACAAAGACTTCAATCAACCAAGTCAAAACAAACTCCCCCTAATGCATATCGCCCAGCAGATATAATGCAGAGCTACTCACTCAATTCAAAACTGTTGCTGACTTGTGTTTGTGCAGATAAAACACACACTGAAAGCGAGAGGTACGCATTCACCTGGTTTAGAAATGAGTTATCATTAAGAGATCCGACACATGTCTGAAGCCATTAAAGTTTCAACAGCCTTTCAGACAGATCACATTATAAATACTTTCATCCTATGAACACTGGGAGAACAACGAGAAAGAAGCGAGAAATGCTGAGCTATTCATGCACTAATGGAATCTTGTCTTTCATGGTATCTTGGCTTATTTCTGATTAATTGCATTTTAGTTTGGATGAAAACAAAGTGTGTTTTAAGGATTTTACTTAAGGCAGAACACTGTGATGGCTAAAAGAACTTTGTCTGTTTAAAGCAGAGCATGAAAATTTCAGCATTTGTGTATTTGTTAATGTCAGGAAGAAATTACATATTTTACCCCAAAATCAAGAGAAACAAAATGAAATATATTTAAAATAATTAGGCCTAGCTTCAGGACCATTTAGATTTTTGATATTAAAGCATATTTCCACATTCCATATTTTCCAAATATGGAAAAAGAAACTAAACTAAAACTGTAGTACAGTAAAGAAAATCTGTGTCCAAACAAAATAATTTGTTATTAAAATCAGTATGAATTCAGTACAACAAATACTCTAATGGATACACAACTGTACTTACAAAAATATACTATTTCAACCAAATACAGTATCTTGTCTTAAGCATTTTAATGAACATGAACAAAGAACAAAGCATTTCAACCCTTAAATGTATTTAATTATGAAAAATGAAACATCTTAAGCCATAAAAATTGGCTTCATTATATTTTCTCCAAAAGTAATTTTAAAGTAGAATTGTGCTTTTATTTGCAGCGAAATCTGGACACTTTTTTTTGTCAGAATGACTCTTACAGACTAAGTCTGAATTAGTGCTGTTACAACATCAAGCAAACATAACGGTTAGTTTGCGGAAGAGAAATGGTCAACCATAAGTTTGTGCGTTGTTTAGGATTTTCTCTGCTGTTTAATGTCTCTCCTGTGCTCACAGCGTTTGTGTGTGTGCGAGTGTGTTTCTGGGCCTCAGGCCACAGTAAGAGCCTACACACACGTCCGCCACACACCCACCAGTCAGCGGAAATGAGAACCATTCCATCCTGCCACCGCATGTACTTCATAACACACACCAAACCATACTTTCTATCTGTTGTCCTCGGTCTCAGATACACAAACACACACACACACCGCTGTACGACTTCAACAGAGTGGTTTGAGACAGAAACCTCTTTGTGGTAAAGTATACTGTACTTAAAAACAAATATTATTTCTTATGTGTGACAACAGATCGGCAAATCCTTTAGGGAAAAGGTTTTTAAAAGCACCACACTAAGAACCCTTAAACGCAAATACACACACACACACACAAATACACACAACTCACACAGAGGCGTCTGTAAGGAGTGTCTCTGCACCCACTCCTCTTCCAAGTAACTCGTTAAGGTCTGGTTCCTGTTCCGGCTCCACCCACGAGGGGACGGAGGCATGGAATAGCACTCATGGGGGCGAGAGAGGAGTGGAGGGGCGGACAGCCAAATAAACTTTCCTCCAGACGCACTCATTCATTCAGGACAGACCTGCAGCCGTCAGATCATTTCTCATATAAACGCTCACAGATTTTAATGTGTGCAGCTGAGAGGAAGTCTGGCTGGACTAAATGAGAGTTGTTAACACTCCTTCTCTGTATTAATTAATTGCAGCAGACTGGTAGCTTTTTATGCAATAAATATATCAGTTCATCCTGTCAGACTTAAATAGCACAGTTTTTTCTGCTAAACAGTTAGATTGATTCCAGGTGTTTAAAGACAATAGCATAATTCAAGGCAGCATTCAGAACAAACTTCAGACATGAATTTGCGCACAATAATATGAGTGTAACGGATTCAAACTGCATAATCAATTCCATTCCGGGTCAAATGAACAGATGTCCAGTGGAAGACGTCTCAGCTAGCAACTATTTTATGTTTAATCAAATAATTAAAAAAATCCAAAAAGTAGTTATAGTAGCTCTGTTTCAAAACCTAGTGAGCTGCCTTGCTGCCTACTGCCTACATAGGCAGGCACCTTCTAAGGCAGCATGCAAACAGCATGTGTTTTAAAGTGACAACTAAAGCTTCTTACAAGACACTCAACAATTAAAAAGTTTTAATTATGTTGTAAAACAATTATGCAATATTCATAAGCATAAAAAATGTGTATGGTATTTATTTCAGTAGATTTCTATTTGTCATACACTAAAATATTTTATTACTACACGACTACAAGTTCAGAGGCCAGGATGGCTAAAAAAGAAAAGAAATTAACCAAAAAACTGATTTTTTTGTACTCACTTTTTTAAAGGGTCGATCACAGTCCTCTGAATCTGATTGACCTATGACAGAGACAATAAAAAAAAGTTATATGGATCATTTAGTTGAACACAACAAAACAATACAAATACATAACAACCAAAAAACTTCTGAGTGAAGCTAATTAGCAACAGGATACAACATAACCCCCACATTAACAACATCAACAGCTGTCCCCCCCTTTCAAAACCAAGAGCATTCTACGTTCAAATGAGAAGTACGGAGAAAAAGTTTGTGACGTTTTTTTCTTTATTTGTGCTCCTGGCCTTAGGAAAGCGAGAAAGACGTGAATATTAATTGAGCAGTGAATACAAAAGGTTGGAATCATCGAGGGACAGCACATGAAAGAACAGCCCCAGCTGGGGTTGAAAATGCTGAAAAGGGTGGGCTGCTGTACAAGATGAAAGTTCTTTGCAAACAAACATTTTTAACAATAACAGTTTATATTCCCTTCGTTCTTCTGTGTGGTGTCAGGGCTGGAAAGAAGAGGAGGAGGAGGTGAAAGAGAGGAGGCAAGGGGGGTGTTTGAGTTAAATGGGTGTAAACGAATGTCGCATTGCCGCCTCAAGCCCCAAACCCACAAAGCCTTAAAGTTGCCACACAATTAAAATCTTAAACTTGCAAAACATCATTTACATTGCAGATCTGAGATGTCAATAGGATGTGGTTGGCTGACAGAATACTAACCTAACCTGGCAAACAATGCAAGTAACGAGCAAACAGAGAACGTTAAAACCAGATCGCGAAGAGCAAAGCCGACAGGCCCATCAGAAGATCGTAACTTCTGGAGCTAATCAGCAACTCACTCGCTATTGAGAACAAAGTCAGTCACAGAGAGCAAATAAAACTCAAGAACAACAGAGTGATTCATTAAAGATGAATCTATATCTATTCAAACTATATCTTTAATCAAACAAGTAAAAAATAGTAGCAATAACAAAAAACTATTTTAAAAAACAAAAATATATAAGAATGATGCTTGTTAGCTAGAGTGGCTATCAACGCAGGTCACAACATCCTATATTTAGGAAGTTGTTGACCAATGAAGTGGTTGAAATAGGCTACATCTGAACTGCATCATTTACTGTTAACATTCTCGCCGAGACAATAATTACTGTATGTGGCCTGGAATTAAAGATGGTTACTGTCTACTGACCATACACATGACTCATGGGTTGACTTACTTTACCTCACATTTACACTGAGCCATTAGTAATTACCATCTTATATAGATGTTCAAAAGCTGTTGCCAACAAACAATATTTTTTATTTAGTTATTTATTTTGCTTAATTATCTTAAATATGGTAAGTTTATAATAACATTTTATAGTGGCAGGTCAGATTTGGCAGTAAATTGGATGCTTTATTCATTCTATTAATGATCTTGGCTTCTACGAGGTGACAACTCCAATCTGAAAGGATTTCAAAGTGACCCAGAGATGGTTTTTTTGTTGCTCGAGGGAGGATATTCATTATATCAACAGTTTGCTTGTAAGCTTTTCATTAGTAGACCTTCTCTGATATGTCTTAGCAATCATTATTTCTAGTTACTCTAATCAGCTATTTTTGTAAAAAAAAAAAAAAAAAAAGTCAAAGCAACACATATCCTACTCACCTTCTTTTAAGATCCAAGATATGTCTTTTTCTTTCATGTCTTTTTGTTTTGTCTTTATTAAATGTTTCAATTGGTTTATAAAACTACCAAACAGAAAATAAATCAAATCTACATGCAAAACAGTCCTATATATAATGATGCAGAGAACATTATGAAATGTGGTTTAGCAGATATATTCTTGACATGTTGAGTTGGAGCTGTCCGTGAGATGTGAATTCAAATCGTGGCTGTAATCTGTTCCAATTCCATCTCCCTTTTCTCTCTTCCTGAATAATTTCCTATTATAGCTTCACTGCCTTCAGTCGAAAAGCATGAAAAGAACCCTGGCCCTTTCTTAGCTGAAACAGGAGAGATGATTATTGATAGTTAAACAAGAGAGAAAGAGATGAGCTATAGGGTAATGTATGGAGAGATACAGTGGACGGTGTGAATGAAGTGATAGGAAAGCATATCCCACATGATGAGAGCACAGCCTGAGGGAGACACTACAGCTCTAGTGTGTGAATCAGAGGCCAGAGATCATCCACACACAATACATAGCACCTAAAAATACATAAAATGCATAGAAACCCTGAAAAAAAATCAATATTCCTCACCACCATCACGGCCTCTAGTTATAACCATTAAAAGCTTTACAGGCCTTATAACTGTTCAAACACAACATTAAAATACACAGCGCAGGTCTAGAATCAAGGATGTTATTACCATACCATTCTGCCTTTCTGTAAACCCCTTTGGGCAATCTGTCTTTTCCTTAAAATAGACAGAGGAAGACGACTATTTAGACATCTTCAGCGAACACAAGCATGATCTGGTTGGTTACCGTGGCAAAACCTCTCAATTATGAGGAACAGGGGGAGTTTGTTGCATGTTTGGTGTCTGATTCATGGAAGTCTCATTAACCATTCAAGCATCCCAGAGTGGTAATTCACACCAGCACACTGCAAAATGCAGAGCTGAAAAATCAGCTGTGCTAACATCTCTCGTCGCCCACGGATAGCGCGGCGTTCGCCTGCCAAGTACCCATACAGTAGAGTATGAGAAAACAGTGCTCAGGCGAAGAGGAGAGAGCTGTAGAAAGCATTTGGCTTTGGTTAAACTGACAGAGGGGTCAGCGGAGAGCAAGGATATTTGCATCAGGCTTCAATCTGCTATTTCTGAGATATGCCGAGCTGTGGACTGTATTACTAGAGGCACTTGTTGTATATTTTGCCCTGGCAGGTTTGTGCATGAGGGAATATCTGTGACGAGTCTAACTGAGGAACTACTGATGGCTTTGAATATCAGCTGACAGCATCCTTTAAGACAAACCAGGATCAGCAAATCTGTAGCAAAATTAAAGCATCTCAGAACTACCAAGAGATCCATTTCACATGAGTAATTTCGAGACTGTAAGCAATGCATCTCTAACTCAGATCTTAACATGCAAGGTGTTGCAGAGAGCATCACAGAAGCACAATATCAAAGTGAAAACTGTGAACGTAAAAATAAAATAAACATGAATATCTGAGCTTGAAAGTTCAGCGACTATGTTGAGAATCATTTCAATCTCATAAAGAACATTCATTTTCTCTAAATATGTCTTTATGATAGATCTTTGCATTGGTGCTTTCCATGTAATGACCCATCATGAGAATTGTTGGGAATCACTGACTGTGCTCCAAAAGGTCAGCGGCAAGTAAGGTTCAAGCTGAAACAGTTTGAGGTGAGCATGGCACAAGCGATGTATTGTTTGTTGTGATGTTATGAGGCAAGGCTACTGTAGATGTTACATACATTTAAGCATAGTACAGCAATTTAATGCACTGGTAAACCTTGGTGCAAGTCATTGGTAAAAGGGCCTTTATCCACTTTTGACTGAACAGCTAGACTGCTACTCTCAAACGCTAGTCTTCTGGCAAAGTCAGTGCTGTGTGATTCGCTTGAGGGCATTTAACTCGGTTTAAAAGAAGGAAAGGAGAAAGACAACAATCAGTACCACCAGCAGAAGGAAATAGGGAAGACAGTAACGCAGAGATGGGATTCATTTGAAGATGCATGTGCGAGCTGAGTGTAGAAGGGCGTGGGGTCTGCTGTGAGAAAAACTTACTCATACACAATCTGCTGGAGGGAAGACAGAGCATACTTCTGCCAAAGTCAGAAAAACAACTATTTTTCATGGCCAAAAGTGGAAAATAAACATGGGTAAGAAGGTGTTGCAAAGCAGAACTCAAATTGGTATTAGGTTCATTTTTGAGGCATAAGGAACAGAACTAGGGTTACACAATGTTGCTTTATATAGTAGAGCTGGGTTAAAAAAATACTGATTCTTCGATTTTAATCTTAAATTTAACAATACAATATTGATTTGGGAAATTCAGATTTCGATTATTAATGTACGTGCTTAGGAGGACATGAATAATATCTGTACTGACTCTTGTCCTGTGTGGGCCTATTGTTAATGTAAATGTGTATTTCAGGAATATAACTTAGTAGGAGGGTTTCAGTTACCAGCATTTATATTTAATTATGGATTACATGTCTGCAAAACTAACATAAATTAATTTTATTGAAATACTGATAAGTAATCATTACTGAATCAAACAGAAATCAAATCGAACTGAAACCATATAAGAACCAAATCAAATCACCAAATTGGTCAAAGTAACCAGCTCTAATACAAGTCTTCACTAAATTTAACTTTTTTTGTAGGTTTTGCAATCAAAGCTTTGTAATCAAATCATATACATGTCTGATGAGTGCAATGAATGCAGATATGAATCCCAAGGCATTTAAATTAGTCTGTAAGACTATGGGTCACTGCAACTGGCCCAATGAGCAAATTTGAAGCAGTTGAATCCACACAAACAGCCAGCGAGTTTGCGCTGAACTGCAGGGTTTAAACATCAAACAGTTTGACTGTCACTAATTATAGTTGTATGAGAGCATTGCGGTGTTCACTGTGTATAATTTATTTAAAATGTATTTTTTTCAATAGGGAATTATTTTATTTTTGACAATTATGATTTTTGTCATAACCATGCAGTCCTATTATGCATTTGTTTGAACGACACAATCCACAGCTGTTTTGCAGAATATACATTAAGAACAGATGGAAGAATTTTAAAGACACAGAAGATCCCTGAGCGACACCAACACGCCCTAAAGAAACTCTCAAAACTCAGTGCTAATATGAGAAATACCTTTAGCCATTATTTTAATCAAAACAAAAAGTTCACATTAAAAATAATTTTTAGTACAAAGGAATGGGGGAAAATAGAGAATTGAAACGCATATGCAGTAAGGATTTGAGTGGGTAACTGGTGGGTTGTAGGTTTAAAGCCTGCACATGCCTGTAATGTCTACAGCAAGTGGCTTTGAATAAATATGTCTCCTAAATGACATACAAACCATGCACAAGTATAACAAAGGCTTTAAAAACAATTCAATCTTTTAAAAAAGCAGACACCATTGAATCTGAAGCACTATGATTATTACTACATACAATACATTCTGAAATCTCATTATTATACTGTAGTAAGAAAGTAAAACACACATTCTGCTAATTTCAGAAACATTTCTGGTTCCCAGTGTTATGTAGACACTGATGCCTGATGATGGTCTGTCTGAAAGAGTTTTTAGACATGAAGTTGTTTTTGAGTGAGTTGTGTTATTCCTGCAGGAAGCCCCACAGAATTGTAATGACCATCATTCACAAAGTGTTACATATTAGCCAGGCCGTGCATGTACATTTATTAAATAATTTGGCTAATTTGATCTACCAAAAACACTGTAGCGTTCTTAGTTAAGTTTCCCACATTTTACCCTATTTAAGGCCATTTCACACCATTTCACAGATTTTCCCTCACAATAAGCACAGAAAACATGAAAAGTGTGCAGATTCTGTGTGGGCATAGAAATGAGAAAGCCAGCTCCAGTGGCAGCTATATATGCTCAAAACATTACATGCTTATTATGCAAATGGGTTTCACTGCCTAATAAGAGGCAGCTTTAAAAAGCCAAATACTTCTGGTCGTAGTGGGGGTGGAGCATGGAATATTTAAACCCAAAAATCAATTTAATTCAATATTATTCTATTTTGATTAAATGCAAAAATCACAGGAGGTAAATAACTTAACATGTTTAACTAAAGTTGATACTAAAAATACAAGTATTTCAGTAGAACAGAGTTCAGTATGGAACCAAAACACTCTTTGACTGACATGCATGTTCTATAAAGAACGCTTGTACCTCACAGTAATGTTATGGCTACTTACAGCTTTAAGAAAATTAAAACATGAATAATAATAAAAATAGGTGTCTAAATATCAGATCTGTATATAAATGCTACCTAACAGACCTGCCATTGTCTATTAGATTGTTTAAATTAAGAATATATTTAAATATTACAAGCTAAAGAGAAAACCACTCAAGCCTAATTTATTTAGTAATTATTACGGTTGGCTTAAAAAATGGTTTGAAAAACTTTAATTGTAAGTGAAAAAACCTATTAACATTAACACAGCTATTAACATTTGATTTTATTATACTCACACATATATTAACAACATTCTACAAGTTCAATTTAATTACCACCTAAATTACATTACACAAAATGTAACTTTTTAAATGTTCAATGGCATATTACTGCTTGTTATGATATCAAAAAGATTGAGAACAGTGAAATTTTACTATTGTTAGTATCATGACAACCCCAGTGCTTTACCTTCTCCTGATTGAAGGTATCCATTCTCTTCATGGCTGTATCCAGAGCGGTCATAGACTCCAAGAAGGCCTGATCCTGCTCACACAGTGGATTACTCAACAAGTCCCCTGAAATCTTTACTGCTGCTTTAGACATTGCTGAAAAACAAATACAACTTCATTCACCCTGTAACCAAAGAAGTGCTCACAAAGCTTATACTGACAATATAATTATTCACAACAAAAGTACAAACAGAAAGATATTTGTTTAAAATCTTTGCGCCTTACTGCATTCATTAGGCAAAAATGGCAAGTACTCAAGAGTACTTAGTGATTTTACAAACATATGGCAAAATGACACTTGTTTATTTGTATATAAACAATGGAAAACGACAAGAAACAGATATTGGAAGTGTTACTGATATTTAATAGAGGTATATTTGAACTTGAAACAGGTTTACAATTATGGGCCCTATTACAAGTGTGAGAAACAATCCAATACAGACATAGTTTTTTATTTTTTAAATTGTTCTAAAGAAGAGCTATCCTTGCCCATTCACCTGGCCTGTTAAAAAGTGTGTTGCTAGTGTTTTGGGTTCTTGCTATGGCAATGCTAGGGCTTTGTTAGGTTAGCTTATTGGCGCAAATCAAAAGAGCCCGACATCAAGTTTTATATTCCTAATGATGTATATCCCCGTAACTCTAAGATAAGATTACATCACTATTACTGTTTCTAAAAGAGCCTTCACATTATAATCTAACTATTAATTATTGTCCATTGAAAATTGAAATTGTTTTACCATCAAATGGTAAATAACCTCAAATATATAACACAAATCATCCACATTTCATCATATTGGGACCAAAGTGACAAAACTTTCCCCTTCTTTCTTGACTTTGCCCCAATTAGCTAAAGTAAATCAATCCCTGTGTGGGGTGTAGAGGGGTGGATGTTTTATCTGGCTTCCTGCCTCGTGTGCGTCTGATCTGGATTGACGCTGACGTGCTCATCTGATCAGCATTCTGACTTTAAGCGGCTCTGGCAGGGAATGCGACGGACTGTAATTGGTGTTGGCACTATTGAAGCATCGGTACACAATCAGAGCTCTTTAGTGAATATTCATAATCTCTGTCAACTCGCAAACGATCCCATCCAACCTGCATGAAACTCGAAGCTGGGCTGAAATCTTTGTTCTTTCACAGGTGTATTGCATTGCATTTTATGGATTTGCCAATGGCATTGAAAGTATTTCAAACTGAACTTTTGTTAACTTCCAGACAAAAGGCTTTTGTTTGTTCGTATGTAACACACACACACACACGTTTGACCGCTTATATGACTCCCTGCAGTGCAGACTAATGGAGCCTGTGCAGCTCAGCTGTGTCGTGCACAGTCCCAGACAACCTGTGCAGCACATGTTAATAAGAGCTAATAAATCTGTTTCCTTCATAGAGAACAATAATGTTGCTTACTGGTAGCTGGGCCTGTGGGAAATGTGTGTTTACAGTATAGCCACAACTCACAGCCATCTGTGATCTATTGATTTACAAATGTGCATTGCATTTTTTCTTTGTATGACCAGTATGACTACTGATATTACTGCTGAGAACAGATCTATTTGTTTAAGAGTCAATAATTCAGGTTCAGAGATGGGGATTTAAAACCAGTGCGACAACCACACAAACCTAAATCAGCCTCAGTGCTTTTCTTCATGTCTTTATGAAGCTTCTTTGTCTGCTCCTCCAACCTAAAAACAAAGATGTGAAAGGTTAGTTGTCAAAAAAAGGAACAGAATCCTGAGAAAAACTAGTTGTTTTTTTACATTTTCTAAAGAAAATATAAGTGGTGCTTGAACCTGTAGAACAATACTGGGGCATTCGGGGTGGTTGGTGGTGTTCTAAGTTGGTCTTACATGTTGCTATGTGGTTGCTAGGATGTTTTGTGTGGTTGCTAGGTGTTTACTTACTCGCCCAATAAAAAAAAAAAAAAGAAACAGAATCTGCCCACTGGCTAAATTTCTATGATATAATCTCTACGATTTTTAAAGATGGGTGTACACTGTACAACTCTGGCCATAATTTGCCCTTCTGGGACAAATTTTAAAAATCCTAAAAGATTCCAATGATGCTAAGGCAAAATTTGTAATCTCCGATCACTAGTTTGAGATCCTGAACAAGTGTTTCTGCATGTGTCTGTTTTTTTTAACCAGTCTTCTTGACTGTCATACAGTTTGACATTAATGACAGCTGAGATCTCACAGTGTGACATGGCTTATAGCTAGCTATGAATTATCATTCAAATCCATTGCCGAAATAATACAGCTTGATTTAGTCCTAACAATTTAATAGTTTTGGGTTCTGAAAAATGCCTATGGGCAATAATAACAGTGATGCTTGCCTTAGTAAACGCCACTAATTATGATTTCCCACAGAGGCTTTAATGATACCGTTCACAGCACAGTTACCACAACTCACCGAGAAATTCTGCAGTGAGCATATGGTCCCTTTAAAACTGACAGTTGTAAATACTCTAATTAAACTTGAACTGAACAGTAATATCTTGTCATATTAGAGCATCAAATGCTCTTATATTCGACTCGGAGCTAAAACAACTGGTTATTTTAAAAATGTTCATCTGTTAGGATCCATTCATGTTTCTGTGACTGTAACGTTTTCTGAAAGGCAGAGGAGATCATTCACAGGGTCTTTCGCTGTAGTGAGCCATTCACACTCGTTGGGGGTGTTAACAACTGCAATTACTGCACTACTGCATCCGTCTCCTGCTCGTATGAGCGTGTGTTTGTGCTGGTGGTGGTAGTGGGGGCTGTTCATTATAATCAATTAGGTGGAAAATTAGACGCTGACTGGGGACTTCCATGAGCACCTCTTACTGCACTTATAGGAGCGATTAAGGAAACCCAGAGCGAAAACGCTGGTGAAATTGGTATTGTTTTTTGCACCGTGATAACAAAAAGAATAAAAGAAGGACATGGGTGGATAAAAAAGTGTGGGAAAGCATATTACTGAAAAAAACAATAGAAAAGACAGAGGAGGAGGAGGGAGTCGTGGATAACTGGCAACAAATGGAAAGAGACTCTTAACAAGACGTGATAAAGGGCCCATTACAGTAGGTGCTAATAGAGTAGAACTGGCCCAGCTGCTCCAGACGTCTGTCATGCGAACGCCTCATTGTAACATGTGAATGGCATTTAGAGTTAGCACAGGTCACAAGCCAACACATTAGCACCAAACCTCCACATTCTGGCGATATTAAAAGGGCGGGGGAGGAAACAGTTCAGGGGAGTGCAGTGGTTATGATGTTAAAACAATGCATCTTTATGGTGAGTATAAAAAAGCTGCAGTGCAACAAAATGGCCTCAAAAACTCAGTAGTTTGTTGCAGTTGAGATTGCTGTTATCAGTGGACAATGCATATAAAAACAGCAGCAACCCAAGTGGGATGCTGTTTAATATATATCAGCATTGGACCTCCCTGACTTTTACTAAACCTTTTTTCTGAATAGTTTCTTTTGTACTTCACAGAAGACAGTTATACAGGGTTGGTGGAACAGCATAAATGTATTTTTGGTGAACCATCCCTTAGTTTTTTTTAGAACTTTTTTATTAGAAAATGTGCGAGAGAGCAGTAACAAAACCTACATTTTATTCTCATTATACTCACTGGCATGTATTTCATCATGGTAATTACTCACTGTTATTTCCATGATGCTATTTCAGGACAGTAACAGATCTGTTACATTATAGTTGTATTAAGTTGCTTTTTGGTTCACAGACAAGTTAATGGTACATCAGGCTGAGATGAATTAGGTACATGTGCAGCGTTGACAAATGCTTCACCCATGACACACATGTCCTGGGAAGTGAATTGGCAAACTCACCTCCACACCTCCAAACATCACCACCACTACCACCACAAAAAATTCTGAAAGACAACAGGCATTACGTTTCAGAGCTTTGGGGTGTGTTTAGTTACGTAACGAGAGGCGTTCTGATAGCAATCAAAGCAGAGGTGTGGTCCTCTCAAACAAGCGCTCAGGCCCCTACATGTCTGTGCCCACCCTGTGAGTGCTTGTGTGTATGATATATGCTTTTATCTCTCTGCACCAAGACTCCACCTACACAAGTGAAACTAAAGAGACTGGGTTAGTTGAGGAGACACAAAGCACATACATCTCTACCGGTGACCTCTGGTCTGATTCAACAAGAAAACGGATATAATAAGCATGTAAGCATGTAAAGTAATAAGAAATGCTAAGTTTCATTGCTTTACTTTTCCAAATTCATTTAAGTACTAAATGGCTCATAGTTATCCTCATGAAATAACATATCCAGGTCTCATTTTACCCCAAAAGTTGAAGTAACAATTTTTAAAAATATTTTTGCATGCCCCCAACCCTCTCAATTTTTATAACCACTACATTACACTACTTATTATCATTACCATTACAACAACTACTTTTTGATAATACCCATTATTCTAATTATCATTAGTCCTTTTTTTACATTACAATAAATCAGTAAGACCATACAACAATATAACAAACACTATCATGATGTATAAATAGTTTATATCTTTATAAATTAAATATATTTGCACTAAAGTAATAATAATAGTAATAGTATACACATAGTATTACCTTTTAGTATTATGAAAATGGGAGTGAAATAATGCCACACTAAAAATAATTTAATAGCCCAAAAATTGACTTTTCTTTAGGAAAAGTATATTTTCCTATGTATTTTCTTATTTACCTAATTATTTAGGACTGAAATATGACCTAGGCATGTTTTATGAACATATCCTGTACGTCAGGAAATGTACTGGACTGCACTAAAGCAGGATATACATCACATAAGGTCAATATATAGGTTAAAATAAATGGGAATCATATTATAACTTAAAGCGTTGCTTTAAAAAGTCAGCCTCTCACCTGGATCAATGGAACACTATGCAACAGTGCATCTATTGCATCATATAAAAAGAATCACTTATCTTTAAGATTTTCGGGCAAACAAATTGTGTGTCAGAGTCTCGTCACAAACTAGCCGTCACAAACTTGATGGTTTTGATCAAATCAAAAGGTTTCAGATTCAATGTTGTTCTATTTTTAAAACCGATGCACTACTTCAGTAGAGTTTGTTCTTGTTGGGAAAACAAACACTCAAATGGTGTCTTCTTTTTAAGTGCGATCTTTTGGTGAGCAATTGCAAGCAAGCTAATGATACAAACATTCAAAGCTTTGTGGGCAACAGAACACAGAAAAAAACAACATCGGACACGTCAACTTACTTTTGGAGCTTTTCATATTCCCGCTCAAAGTCCCTTTCAACCTGTGGAAGACAATGTATAAAGATATGTGAGTAGAACCAGACAAATAGAATAATCTCTTTAAAGAAGTGTGTGGGCAAACTGCTCTACTTTTCCCTAAGCTTTCCTGGGTGTGTAATCACAAAAACAGGATCTACAAGGCTGTGGAACCTAAGAGTAAGCCAAGATCGAAAATCCAAATAGCAGTTAAAAGCAACTTGTATGTAACTTTGAGATGTTTTACCTATTAGGCAAAATCTCCAAAGAACAGCAACAGGATCAAATAAAAAAAGATTTTGAAAACAGAGGAAGCTGAATCTTTCATTTGGAATTCTTGGTCCTGTAATTAGTGTGGCACTATTCTCTTGCCACATTAGCTTGTGTCCATGCCACCCCACCGCGGTGTGTAGGGGGTTAATGATGTCAAAATTGCAGCAACAGGGGTTCCTGTCCTGTGGTTTGGTGAGCAAAGCCTGTAAACAAACAATTTTTGGCCAGGCAGGCAGGCGGCTGGTGTCCGGCCCGCTCACGGCTGACCATGAAAGTGTGGAGTAACAGGAAAGGAGGCGTGTTAGGGAATGAAAAAAAAAGAAATGAGAGGTTGATTTACCTCCTTAATAGGAGGAAGAGATCAGGACACCCACTCAAAGTGTACAGAGTCTACAATAGAGAGGCACTGAACTCATAGTAGAATTAGTCAGTGACTCAAATAGAGTCCCAAAAAATTAGCTTGTATCACAGCACTGGAGTCGACTGTTCAAAGTAAACATCCTGGACATTTTAAAATGAGCTCAAATTATTTATTTGAGCATCTACTGTTCTAAATTATTACCTAAAACATATTGTGGTGGGCATTTCATCATAATAAAATAGGTCAAGTTAAAATAAACAAAAAAGACTATGCAGAGTACAAAGCTAATGAAATGCAGTTATAGAGCAAGTAAAAAACAGACCAGTATTTAAAACTGTCTCTTTACTTACCCAATTTACAATAGTTAAGTTTACAATAATAATTTATATTTTGAACGGTCAGGTCCCTTTTTATCATGATGTGGCATGTCAGTTTGGTTTTATAAATAAAAGTACCTAAAGTAACCAGCAATGTATTGTTTCAGAGATGGTGAGAGAGGCATAAGTTATGGATTGCAGCTTAAAAATGATTTTGAAATGTACTGTTAGTTAACCTGTAATATTCCTTTAAAGTAAGGCATCTGTGGCATGCTGTCGATTACCACAGACAATCATTTTGATGGGCCCCTCTGTATATCTAAACTGAAAGGAAGCGCATTTGCAGTAAATAAAGTTGAAACAGAGGCCTGTAAAGAGCAGGAATGCTCAGACAAACAGTAATTACTGACAGCTCCTCTGGTGACGAACACAATGACAGCAGTTTATTTCTGCCATTCTTCAGGGTACGGGTAGTTGCAATAGAATGGGCGTTGATATGGAAACGTGGGCGTAACGTATATCTAACTCTTATGTCATAAAAGCAATAAAAAAACCTGTTTCCCATGATGCCCTTTAATACAACAATACGACATCCTGGTGATCATCAATATTCAACTGAGACACAATTACCCATTCACCCTTTACACGTGGTATTAAGATCCATTTTGAGTGATCTTATCAGCAGTCATTTTTGCCAATTGCGTGCATCTTAAAAATCCTCTTATGTCACTTCTTAAAACAAGAGCTCTCTCCTCTAATCTCAGGCGGTAACTTAACCACAGGCATCATTAAAGCACTATCCTCAGTGAAAACACAACTGTTAAAGTTTAACATTTAAGTTTTTTTTAATTGTACAATTAACTACAACATAATTAACTGCATTTAATTGTATATTAACTAATAACATACATTTTTAAATTTTAAAAATCTATTATTAAATGCCAAAATTAACATGTAAAGTGTATTAAAAATGGTGTAGTAGTACAGTTCATGCTAGTTCATTTTAACTAAGGTTCATTGAGAACCTTATTGTAAAGTGTTAACATTTATATATTATATCATATTATATTGCTGGACATGATCAGTTAAGAACTCCATTTCTAACATTTGTTATGGCTTAAGAATTAAGTTTATTGTGTCTGCCTATAAACAGAAAAAATGGCATGTCTTGGTTTCAGTTGTACAGAATAGTTAGGAGGAAGCATCTCAGTTTTACAGACATGATGACCATTTCTGTTTTGTCATGTAAATGTGAAAGCAGTAAAAGGGACTGTTAGCATTTGTTGGACACTCTGAATAAGGTTACATTTAATATGCAGAGACATCTATAGATAAGCATGAGATTAAGCCTAAAAAGGAGAACGTTCAGAAAAAGCCTACTGGCCATTTAAAACCACAATGTTTTGTTTATTAGTTTTGCTAATTTCTTTGTGCTGCTAATTGCATAGAAATGACAAGAAAGCCCCAAGTAAGAGTGTTAAAAAAAACAAGAATTATCAAATAGCACTTACTGTTTTCGAAACAATTTGTTTCTTCGGTTGCCCGATTTTAAAAGGAATCCTAAAACACACAGAAAACACAATTAACGCAAGGCAAATTACATTTAGATTCTGATTTGATACTTTGGCAGAAGGAAAAATTAACATTGACAAAATAAATTGACAAATTTCATCAGGAGAAAACTTTGATTTACAGGGCACAGCAGCACACAAAGAATTTTACGTTTATTATGAAAGACAAATGAAAATTCCATATTATATGGGCCACATAAATCGCTCTCAGGGGCCATTAACGGCAGATAAGAGTAATTAGAAGTGGCTGTTCCCGCTAACACAGGTCTTCCTGTGGTTTGCCAAGTAAATCATGCACATCTTGCACACAGACACTTTACTGTGGTCTGCTACTACAAACAGAGCCTGCACAGGCTCCGGTGTACACAAGGTGTGCTCACACAAGCTCTGGGACACAACCAATGGCTGCCACACGTGCAGCAGACACAGCAACATCACTACCACAGATCCCCTTCAAACACAAACCCTAATAATGAGGTTCACCAAACTAACCAGGTTGTCTTTTATGCTACTGGAGTCCAGTATGAACAGATAAGCCCATCTGTTAAGTTCTGCTCAAGAACTTAGAAGATAATTTCAGCAGATCTGAACAGATCCACAACTTGACACCCACAAAAACCTTCCTCTGGGTGTCAAGGCATGTTAACTTTGGTTTGGCTTCTTTCCCAATCTAACAACTTCCCCCCCATCCAAAAAAAAAAGAAGAAAAGGAAAAAAATGCTGATACGCCTACAAGTCGTCCTTCAGTCAGGTCACGACAGTTGGTTTTGTCTTCAGATAAAATCTCGTGCAAAGAACTGAAAAGATTAACTATTTTCATAAATTATGCAATTCTTTTACGGTTTTATTGTTTTCTTGTTTTATACTGCCATTAACTGGACAAATGTACATTCAGGAAGTCTGTTTTGTGATTCTGAATTATTTTTTTTTTTTTACAAACTCAAAGTTCTACAGTTTTTCCAAATCTCTTTTAATAGCAGCATTGTCCTTTTAGATCTACTATACAGGTAGATCTAAATACACCAGAACCCTTTAAATTGTAAAAAAAAAAAGCCCTAAAATAATTTTACACTCTTCTGCTGATCAACAGTATACTGTTTCCAAACATTTATTTCACTTGAAGTATACTGGGCCTTAAAGTTCTACCTGAACCCTTTCATATCCAACAGAACCCCCATTTCTGCTAGAACTCTTTGGTATGAGCCAATCATTCTACCCTTTCAAATCCACCAAAGCCCTACAAAAGGTACATCTATACAGAAGGTGTATGAAGGTATTAAACTTTCATACAGAAAACATTTAGGGCAGGTTAGTTGGCATGTTCTGATAATCAATGCACCATTTATGATATATTGGTTAGTAAAACACTCGTTTGGCAGTTTGGTGTTCCAGAGGATGATGCAGGTTTGAGTGCTAAAAGATTTAAGGCAACATTTAAAACCCCTGATAGTCTGTTGAAATAGTTGTAGTTCAACTTTATATGACTATAGGTGCGGAAACAAAAAAAAAAAAAAATACAAAGTAGGTAAAAGGCCACCCTGACCCAAATAATTAATGACTGTATGACGTACATATACTTCCGTGGGCAGAGAAAGAATCTCTTTTGCTTAGCACGGAAGCAACTTCATAATGACATGGCTGGGGTTTCAGCTGAAATGAAAATCGCACCAAATCAATGTTAAAACAGGAAGCGTAAACAAAAGTAAAGATTGGTTTTAGCTTTTATTATGACCGACCACTGCCAACCTAAACAACATCTGATGCCTGATGTATGACATGTTGCAACTGCTGTGTCAGTTTTCAGACTACACAACACTCACCAAATCTTAACAGCACAACTTTTCCCAAGTAAAAATAGCAACTTATTAATAGCAACAAATTAAAGCAACTTGTAATAGAATTACTAAAAACTGGTAATAAATAGCTGACATGAATATCATTATCACAAGTCTAATACATACAAATGTTTACTATATTTCTTTATTATATATTTACATTTTTACATTCACAGTTTTTCCCTAAACTGCTGACAGAAAATTGGCTTGTATGAGGCAGCAAAAAAGGTACTAAAAAATATGAACTGCAGTTTTTCAAACCTGAATCCTAGCACAGAAAAAGTATTGGGGGAAAGTCTATACAATATCTGCTTTCAATATCAGCTAGTGGCAAACATCAAAAATAAAAAAAGTAAAAAATCCTATTATTAGTGAATTACAATATATTAGCCATTCCTAGTCATATTACGTATAAAAAAAAACAGCACGACTGACGCAGACTGCTACTGCTAATCTGCTTCTTAGAAAATGACAGAATTTCTTGTCAAACTTGTTAACGTATTAAAGACACAGCACAATGGCATTACATCTCCCATCCCCTGTTCTGACACAACTTTCTTTAAATGAAAAGCGGCAATTAGCTGTTCGGCCCCCTTTGACTCGTTCTCATGCGCTGTTTGGTAATTACACCAGAGACAGGCTGAGGTAGACCTGGAAAGAAAAAAACACGTTCCACCGCTCCTATTGCACCTCTCAGTCTCACGCACACATACACACACTATTATTGATGTGACAGAAGTTCGGCTCTGGAAGATTGATGGACAGCTGGGAATGACAGGAGCGCAGCGATGCTGGCTGCGTCAAAGCAAAGGTGTGTGAGCTAATGAGACGGAAAAAGAGGGGTGTGAACGAGGGTGTGTGTGTGTGTGTGTGGTAAGTGTGGAGAACAGAAATGATATTTACGCAGGGCAATGTACGTGTGTTTGTTTCCTCTGATGATGGCTCAATCCAGCAGAGCACCTTGAGAACTGCTTTAAACGGCATTACTAAAGGAAACTTAGTTGACAGGATGCAAGCATGTTGGTTATTATGAGGGTATTATATGTAATGATGTAGTTATCTTTTTTCTAAAATAAACCCTGCTTTTTAAATTACTTTATTATACTACAGAATTCGGATGTTTATGACTATGGTAAATTTTACACTTTAGCGATCACTACACAAAACCAACTGACCAAACAGAATGAAGTATTGTAGACAGATCAGTCATAATAAAAGTGTATGTTATATCTCTCACTGGCTACATCACCATTCCAAGTTAAGCATACGTCACATTTGTCATGCCACTGTTATGCTTAAAACATCATGGAAAACTACAAGTCATCACCTAGTGAACTTCCTGAAGTTCTACCGCTGACTCACCCAAGTTTACTATTGCCAAATTACATAAACAGCCATCACTCAGAGCAAGGCAAGGCAAAAGAGAAAGTTAATTGTTTCATCTGTGTGCTGACGTAAAGAGTTGCATTAGCAAGTGACCTGTTGTTTTGAATTTGATTTCGTCAGATACGCGAGTTAATCCTTGTAAGCAAGTCATACATAAGGAGTATTGCTCAACAAGTTCTCTTAAACAAGTCATTTGATTGGACTGAGGAAATCCCTTTGGTATTCAATGAATAACATTGCCTGGTCATTGCCTGGTAACAATGAAGGGCGATAACGTGGAAGTCTAAATTACAGACTCTTTG
>JAZGTK010003901.1:0-25940 GCA_036877625.1 Ambastaia sidthimunki
TTCACTACATATTACATCAGCAGATGGTTTTATACTCTAACACCTTTACCTTGTATAAATAACAGATCTATTATTATTACCTCTTGTCTACCTCAATTTTAGTCTGCTCATTTAACATCGTATTTTACAGAACCGTCAACACTAGTCCAACTACCGTTTTCGTTATATAACCATTGCATATTATCCGAGTGGCTTTAAATGAGACTATTCGCAGGTGTTTGGCTATGGATTGATAGAAAATAGAGTTTTATGTGTATAGCATGCCCCCACCTTTTGTGACGGAACATGATTAACATGGTGTTGATGGAAAGTGCTTTAACAGGATTGAGCAGGTGGGCTTTTTGTTCTCATCCTTGCCAATGTCGTGTAACGGGACACAGGACGCGGGGGTGAGCGGCAGATCTTGCGCTTGTGTGCGTCAGAGAGGACGTGGTAGGAGAGCTGGAGCGCGTGCACGCCCGCCCGCCCGAAGAGCAATAACAGCATTTTCAGCTACATCGCTCGATATACGCCACGCAAATAACATGAGAAAATGAAACGGAACTGGCGCGGCGTACAACGTAAGACGTTCGTCGAATATTTGACCTCCTAATGCTTCCTAGAATTGATAAGTAACAAGATTTGGGACGTTCAACACAGTCGCCAGGTGAGAATAAATCTATTTTAAGTAGCTGTGTATGTTTTTATCTAACAGCCCATGTTTTGTGTATGTCGATGCGACCGGTCGCTCGGGAATGTCTTTGACGCGCGTCCTTGCGCAAATTTGTGTGGCTGAGCGCAATAGCATCTTTTCGGCGCACAGTGAATGATGGAAAGACAGCGGCATGCCGAGCAACGCAATGACTTAGGAAGCCTTAGCGTTTTGTTATTCATCGCCTTGATGTGTGAACGACGCTGTTTTGACGGTGATAGATGTATCAGAAACCTCAATTTCTCTCCACAAAAAATCCGTTCTGTGCGATCACGTGAAAGGGAATTAACGCATCATCTCTAAAGCGGAGATGATGCATTTATTGTCATACGATTGCGACATTTATGACATTTAAACAAGTAGGCTACAATGAAATTTGTAATAACGTTTTCTTTATGCGAAATGCTTGTATGTTTAGGTTGCTTGGCCTGTGCTGTGTTTTTTTACTCAACAGACTAGAGGGAACTAACAGGAGATCTGTTGTGGATGTTACCTAATTACAGCTTTACGTCTGATATTACGGGCAGTTGCAACAGCAGAACCCCGTTAATTAAAAGACGCGGCTTAAAGGATCTCAGATGTAAATTCCATCAGAGATTGAGGGGCTTCATGTCCGAGTTGGTGTTTTTTTAGACACATGCAAATTCACGATTCATGCAAATTCATGCAAATTCACAGTCACATCAAGACTTCTAAAGCTATAAATGACAAAAAAATTCAACAACATACAATAAATGGTGAATGGTGTTTTGTAGGCTATAAGTTGGCTACAAAATGCTTAAACTAATCTGCAGATTTTTTTTACGTGAAGAGATTACATATACTGTATTAAAGGTTTATCACTATAAATAGTATTTCACATCAGTGTAGGCTTGCAGTGACGTAAATTAAACGCACTAGGGTAACCAAACGACAGAAAAATGACATGTCTTCCCCCCATCCAACATTACATGTCAGTTTTTTTTAGCTCAGTCTGTCTCTTTTTCATCAGCACCTCCACTAACATTCTCTCACTCCTGTTTTGGCTCACTCTCTCTCCATCACCATACACATGCCCCCAAGGTCTGTTTCCACAGTAACCAGAGAACTCCCAGGGTTCCTAAAAAGATGTACAACAGAGATCCCAGGGAGACACAGGGAGAGTCTTTGATACACGCTTAGGTGTTCAAAGGTCTAATGTATCTACTGACATCACACAGGCTGTTACACACCAGAAAAGACAACTTTAGACAAAATTAGCCTGGCCAGAACAGTAAAAGACATTAATCTTTAAAAAAACTACATTCATTAATAATAGGAATAACATATCCACAAGTGGGCTCCATTTACCTGCATTTGACAATGGCAATGACAATTTTTCTTTAGAATTTAGAGTTGAATTCATCTGTTTTTGAGAATCATTCAAACATAGGCTTCTTGCACTGATATTATGCAATAAATGCAGGCGTGCATTTCTCAGCATTTTATAGTTGCTTTGAGCGTGACTCGTTCAATCTAAATGTGGGTACTATCCATTTCATAAAATGGTACATTCAAAACTCTACAGAACTCTTAACTTTACATGTAATTCTTGTAATCCAGTAGCTCTTTGTGTTGATGTATTTAAAAACACAATGTTGGTAAGCAGCACATTCTTAGGCAATGTTGTGTTGCGTTTGCAGAAGAGACAGAATGTACAACGGGCAGTACCTTGTTCGACTATTTATCATGATCTGGCATTTATCATTCATAACCCCATTCTAATGTTGCCAGACAGCCTGTCACACCTCAGATGACGCTTCTATCCATTAATGGCAGTGGTTGGGATTTTCTAAACCTCTTTATAAAATGTCTGCTTGTTATATCTGATTAGGGTTAGGGTTTTGAAATTGGTGGAATATGATACAACCTTGTTTTATGAATGCATGGTCTGGTGGCGCTTTAAAAACCTACTTGCTTCTGCACATAATTTTGTTTTGGACAGAAAAAAGTCTATAATATTCAAAACTAGCTTTTTGCTTGGACCGTTTTGTTTGCAACACCAAAGGGAAAGTCTGTAGAAAGTCTATTCAGTACTAGTAATTCAAATGTACCATTGAGCTTTCCTTCAGAGCTGCAGTAGATGTGTGACAGACAGAGCATTTTCAAGTTTGTAAACACAAGTTCTCTGTTAATCACACTGTGTAACCTGATCCATTATATGAAAACTGGATGTAATCTCTGTTGAAGGAGTCAGGAAGTGGCCCCCGTGTCTGGATGCTGCAAGAATTCTGTAGGTACCAGGAATATCTGGTGTGATCTTGCTAGTCCAACGGCTGCTTTACAGCAAGATAAATGAATCATTAATAAACGACCTTGATGTTGACGGCAAAAAAGACTGTCCTACTCAATTCACAAAGGCCCACAGGCGCACAGCCATATACACACTCATATACACAGAATACAAACGCACACACATAAAAATATGCTGGCTGTTCTCTTGGAAATTCACCCTACGTTAGACAATGTTGCTGCCAATTGTGCAATGTGGTGTATCTTACCAAATCTATCAAGAACACGTCTGGGTCTTTATTCATCCCTAAATTTGAAGAAAAATAAATTATATTTTGGTGAAGAGAATGAAGCCTATTTTTAGCACCAATAAGACTTTTGTCAAGCTGCAATAACAGAAATGTTTAAAAAAAAGATGGCGAAAGAGAGGCAAAAATTACAGGCTGCAGCTTTAAACAGTTAAATATTTATACATCATAATAGTTTAGTGTTTGATGCAATGCTTTTGTTCCAATTTAAAGCGTGTGTAACAAATTCACTTCTTTGTTTTTCAGATCTCAGGGAATAATTGAGTGTTAATCCCACATACCCTGATACACCTGCGAGCAGCATGCCAGAGCAGAGTAACGATTACCGGGTGGTGGTGTTTGGAGCAGGGGGCGTGGGCAAAAGCTCCCTGGTTCTGCGCTTTGTTAAGGGTACTTTCAGGGATACCTACATCCCAACCGTGGAGGACACCTATCGTCAGGTGATCAGCTGCGACAAGAGCGTGTGCACTCTGGAGATCACCGACACCACCGGCAGCCACCAGTTCCCTGCTATGCAGCGTTTGTCCATCTCCAAGGGTCATGCCTTCATCCTGGTCTACTCCATCACCAGCAGGCAGTCGCTGGAGGAGCTAAAGCCCATCTACCAGCAGGTGCTGGCCATCAAAGGCAATGTGGAGAACATCCCCATCATGCTTGTGGGTAACAAGAGTGACGAAACCCAACGAGAGGTGGAGACCAAGGAGGGTGAAGCTCAGGCAAACATCTGGAAATGTGCGTTCATGGAAACGTCAGCCAAGACCAACACCAACGTGAAGGAGCTTTTTCAGGAGCTCCTGAACCTGGATAAGAAGCGTGACATGAGCCTGAACATGCGCTCCAGCAAGCAAAGACGTGCAGACAAGCTGAAGGCCAAGTGTAGTGTGATGTAGGAGGATTGATCACACCAATCAACATGTAACTGACTCCTCGAAAATGTACATAAGTCCCTAATCTTAACTTTCCATTCCTCAGTCTTAATCAGGTAACCTTTAGTGTGTATCTCAGCCATCAACCGTCTCCTTTACTCTCCATATGTTTTGGCTCCTGTAATGACTCTATGTACAAGACTATAAGAGCTGACACATTAAGCAGGGAGAATGTCCCAAGATTTTGCATTACTGTATTTTATTGATATTTTCATGAATTCAAGACAGACCAAATCATCAATGTGGCTATTTTCATGTGAGGCTGTGTTCTTAATGGTAAGGAACGAAACGCAGACATAAATGTCTTGAACTGGTTCTGCATTACATGGAATTCTCATCCAAAGAAGGAAAAAGCCCGAGCACAGCTAAAAAGACACTATCCGCTCTTCCAAATTACATACTATAGCAGCACAAAAACCTGTTATGAATTACAAAATCATTTGGGACAAAGGACATTCTTAGTTAACCGGCTTGCCAGTGATGTAACCTGGTATACCAGAGTAAAGTGCATAATGCATGTCTGATGATATACAACTACCTTCATATTAAATGTGTATGAGATCTTTTCATTCAGAACAGAGCTATACCTTATTAAAGCACAGTGACTAAGTCCTTAATGTGATTATTTATAAAAGCTATTTTTTGTGACAGGGTGGGGTCTGGGGACTGTGGATAGGTGTTTTGTTTAACTGTTTTATTTTTTAAGTGTTGATGCACTCGAAAACCTTAATATATGCATTTCATCATCTAACTGAAAAATGTATCCTGTATGTGAAATCTAGGTGTATCATCAGCACTCACGAAATCCCCTGTACAGACCTGTTTTTCTGTCAGTGTCTATATTTCCTCTGATAAGTTAATGCCATTTGCTTTAGCAATACATGATATTAAAGCACTTTTAGAATCTTGAGCACATTCAAAAACACAGAGCGTGAACCTTTATGAAAATGTTCTTGTCAAACACTCTGCGTTTACAACTTCACTGCAGATACAGTGTTTATTCAATAAATATTATGTGAGGGACCAGAAAAAATAAAGAAGCACAAATATAAGAGAAAACAATGACTGGCTTGTTTTCAATTGTGGTTCTGAGCACGGCATGACTCATGAGATGTGTTTAGACCTAGGCAAGGCTTTTAAAGGCTTCCTTCCCATCTTATTGTGCAAAAATTATAATGCAACCTGTTTTGCTTGTAAATAGCTGCTTGTAAATCTATTTTAATCTCTACTGATCACTCCAGTTAACACAATAATACAACAATGTGTATGATAAATAGTACAATAAAAAAACATATGAGCAATGTGAAATACTGATAATTCTGATGTGAAAGAAATGTTATGTTTCTCTGTTACTGTGGCTGTCATGATGGTAAATGATGGTCATTGAGGGGATTGCACCTGAAGATACACACAGGAAATATGGTGGAACATCTGCGCAGGCAAGCATGCTAAAGATTCATAGCAAAAAAGTATTAATTAACAGATGGAAGAGGGCCTGTTTCATACCCAAACCATTTGAAACTTTGAAACAATGAATTCGGGACTGGATAATTAATATTACCTTAAGGCATACTATACATAAATTCTATATAAATTACTATATATATATATTGCCAAAAAGACAAATGCAAAGATTGTCAACATAATGGGGAAAATTTAAAATTGTTAGATTAATCAATGCTACGTGTATAACGTGTATAACGCAATGTTACATAATATGGCATAATTTACAGAATTTAACAATTAAAATATTTTAAAAATAATAACAGCTATATAATGCCCATAAGATATAACTTAAGATATTACTTAATATTTATCTTAAAAATATTAAAAAGTAATATTTGAGTGTTTAATTATTTTGACCAACAAATCCTTAAACTCTTCGCAGTTTAGCTTTGATTTAGCCCTAACACAAATGCACATTTTCACTATAATGACGCTGCAGTGCATGTACTGCCACTAGATGGCGTATTAAAGAAACGTCACAACAAGCCACGAGGTCTCTTACCAACATAAATTTCCTCAAACATTATTACACTATGTCTACGAGTCGTTTTTCACTGTTTTCAGGTGAAAAGGTAAATGAAAAAAAGAAAATCCAGAGAAAAATCATCGGATTTTTAGTGGCTATACGTTTTGACCTTGCTGTGTGAAATGAAATAAACAAAAGCATCTACAAGAATCTGGATTTTTAGATAAAATAAATTCAAATGTATTGTTTTTTTATTCTGTGTCTGTGTTTTCTATTAGTGTTAAAATCAAACGACCCATTCGCAGTTTTACTTTGTGTAACCTAACCATCATTGATTTACAGTCTGTGCAGTTACATCAAGCCTTACATAACAAAAAAGCAAGTGTATTTATAAACATAAGGTTGTATCTTCAAACATGGGATCAGTTTCCACTGTTACACCGATGATACTCAATTATATATCTCATCAAGATCCAATGATATTTTAATGATCCAAATTGACTGAGTATTAAAGACAAAGTATTGAATGACCAGTAACTTTCTTCTCTTAATTTCAGATAAAACAGAGATTCTACTTATTGGACCAAAATCTGTAAACAGAAGCTTCTAGAATAAAATTTTCACCTATAAGGATGTACTATGATTGCGGCCAACACAGTCAAAGACTTGCATTTTATTAGATAGCAATGTGTCTTTTGAAAATTTTATCTCAAATGTCACAAAAACAGCTTTCTTTCACCTTAAAAACATTGCTAATCTGCAGAGCATATTATCTGAAGCAGGAAAGATAGTTCATGCATTTATGACCTTCAGATTAAACTATTGTACTGCTAGCTGTTTAGCATCCTAAGTAAACAAGCTACAGCTGCAGCAAAGAGCAGCAGCTACGGCCCTTATCAAATCCAGAAAATATGATCATAAAACCCTGATTTCTCATCTCTACACTGACTGCTTGTCAAGTTCTGTATTACATATAAGATATTACTACTTACTTACAAGACCAGCTCCATATTTAACTGATCATCTATCATGCTACAAGCCAATGTATTCTTTAAGATCACAAAACTCTTTTGATAGTACCTAGAATCACAAAGTCCCCTAAAAGGAGCTTTTTCACATTTGGCTCTTTAGCCTAGTATTCACATAATGCATCTGATAACCTTGTATTCCAAATACATCTGAAACAATTTAATGTGCTAATAATGCTACAAAAGGCAACTAGGCTAATTATTCTCAATTTGCCTCCTGTTTCTATCTCAGGATAGCTATTCTGGGGTATCTACAGATCACGCCAACTAAAGTATGGATCCAGCTTCTTAGCATACCTTTGGATGACCTAATCCTGTGTAGAGATGATGCCGACCTCTGTAAATTGTTGGGATTGGGATGATCATTGCTTAAGAAATGCATAAGAAAAGCTAAACAGAAGCTAAAGAACAGCATAAGAAAAGCTAAATGAGGACCAAAAAGCCATGTCATCAGACATAAACCAAGAGCTTGCTGAAATCAGAGAATTACTGAAGCAACAGGTAATGAAACAACCTCTGTTTCCCAACCCCTCAAATTTAACCCCTTAAATGTTCTCTGTAAACTGAAGGATAGAAACCTTTGAGAGGCTGAATGGAGGGTTAGTAAGTGAGTTCACCAAACAAGTAATTTATTAAAATATTAGTTTTGAAGTCCCTTCAATAATGACTTGCAATCAGTACCATTGTGCAATGATGGTATCAGATGTCAGTAATATTGAATTTTGCCATGAAAGATGCTATGGTATTGAATTAAAAAATTGTTCAAAAAAACAAAAACATGCTCATTAATATATATTCTTCGTTAAAACTATAAAACTCATCTGTCTTTATAGATACAGGAAATTGTCACAAAACAAATGAGAACCAACAAAATCTGTTTACACTAAAAGATTTCATTCTCTAATAGTAATCATTTTCTTTCACAAACATATAGTTTCACTTCAGAAGGCATTTATTAATACCCTGGAGTTTATGCGTACCAGTGATAAACAACATATGGAGTATTTCCAGAAACAGTGAATGGCTTAATGATGAATATTTTAAATGTTGCCCATAGAAATATATTTATAAATGCTGAGTGTCACTAAACTCTGGCCCTAAATGGTATTGGTTCACATATGACTTTTGCTACAGTTTCATTATGCTTGAGTTATTGTGTGTAGCACACTATAATGCCCTGTCACATGGGGATGAGATGTATAAATACATCACACAGTTTCCACTGCAGAAATGAAAAAAACTAGGTGACACAAACTATGAGCCAGTTTACTTTAAATCATAATTTACTTGCAACATGGATAAAGGTAGTTTGTGGAGACCACAGTGATGCTTATGTGAGGAGTTATTGACTGCCAAGAGCATAAAGTAATGGAAATCCAAGAGATATTTTGGCTCAAACTATAAACAAACCTGTTGAATTTGTAATGATTCATAGTAATGTTAAGTAATTACCATTGATAAATATTTTTGTAAACTTCAGTTATATTTTAAATTAAATTTAAAATGTGAAATTTCAACGAAACAACTTTGATTTCATGTTTGTGGCCATTTGTTGTCCAGGAGCAAAACCAGTTGACCAGATCTTTTTGTTGTGGCCATTGTAAAGTCTGGATTTGTTGGGGATCAAGAAAAGGCTGTAAACCACAGCAGGCTTTCATTGGTGTTCATTTTCACAGGTGTTCATTGTCAGTTACTCAGGGTTAACTTCTTGTTTACAGAGCTGTTGAACGAAAGTAATTACACACTTGTATTTGCACTATTGTTCTGAATATCAGCATGACTGTGGACTCTGTGGCCTTAATACCTATAACCGTATCACAGCCGTTCTTATAATCAGCACAAAAGCACTCCTGCTGATGTGATATTAATTATTCCTTTTCTGTTACCCCAAGCAGACAAATGACATCACATCATTACTGAAGTCACAAACACCATAATTGAAATATATATATGTATTTTAAAAACACGTACAGAAATACAGGTTACAAAATATAAATGATATAACAAGAAGGCTCTGATATATGCAGCTGAGACACCATGCACATCCATATTTAGCATATTTTTCTGAGAAAGAAAAAGACCAGCAAAAGGACAAAGACGAAATAAGCTCCTTCTACATTACATTACCACAAATAGGAGACACTGAAAGAGATGACCACACCAGCACAGCGACTACAAAACAGGGCATCTTTATAGAACCAACCCAATGAAAGCTCTAGACAACCACAAATGATGTCCTAATATACCATTAATTCCAGTAAAGAGTGAGCATTTCTTTTGCTCACAACATAAAAATCATTTTATGTTAATCATCAAAGATTTTATGTGCATTCTTTATTCTAATGCTTTCACGAGCTGTTCATGTTTACATTGTCTTTTAATGCTTATTAAACCAGCCTTAAGTGAAATGATGGTTGACAGAATAAATAGACTCTTTACAGAAGGAAATTGATGTAGATGGCACTGTTTATGCGTACACAATACGTTATAGGGAAAGGTTGTTATATTTGTCAGCTACGTCCTATGAGTCACTATCATTATGTTTATTAAGAAATACATCCCATTCAGACAACTACGTCCTTATTAGTCTTAACGATAGGGGTTGATGACATGGTAACCATGGTAACTAACTGCTTAGCAGTTCTATTAAGGCTTAAAGGGGACATTACGCTAAAGGGGTTTTGCTTTTACACAAATAATCAGGACATGAATTAACAATTCCAACATACACATTAGTGCTGTACTGTTAGCTAAAATCGGTCCAGTAAAACACCACAAACAGGCAGTTTGGCTGCATGCTGCATGTGTTAGCAAGATGCTAAGCATCAATACCAGATTATTTGACCCATACACACATGTGGTCTGCCCACATCTTCTACTGTTTAACATGTTAAAGCAACAAACATGAGCCCTTTTTTCAGTTTGCATTGGGAAGTCGCATAAGCACTTCCAAAATTATTTTTCCTCTGAATTTTCAGTGCAATGCAGAGAAGTTCACAAAGGATACCTTCACGACACACTGGGGGGAAAATGCATGTACAGCGTTAAACAGTCAGCATTCTCAAAAGGTAAAACAGTCCAAGTTTCATGAGCAAAGCCATAGCTGAGGCCCAGAGGAGCACCAGCCAAAATTTTTAAAGAAATGCACATACGTCAGAATGAAAGCTGCCATATCTCAGAGATTTCTGATTAATCTGATTTCAAATGGAAACTCAAGATGCAAGGAGTCAAGCAAATAGGAAGGGCAGAGAAATGACCCAACTGAAGATATCAAACATGCTACAGTTGTGATGAACAGAAAAATGCTACCATGACCAAATTAAACAGCAACAAATCAGGTCAGGAAATTAAACAGTAGTGCTTTGGTCAAGCAAGCAGGTCATTTGGTGTAATGCACTCATCATAACAAGGATCCCCATAAATACATTCTGTTTCTAAACATGATCAGAGACGCGGTTATCAGTGATAAACCAGTAAAATGACACAACTAGGATTAGTTAATACATGCGCTGTGTTTCGGGGGTTTATATATTTAATGTGCAGTGATTCTTTCACCAGAATCAGCCAAGCTAATGAAGACCTCATACCAAAAAGCTAACAAAGACCTCGTTCCAAAGATATTTTCTTGTTTTGACATGCAGTCATTATATTCCTGTGATAAGCGTTATGTACACTATATTCAGAATAAATGTTTGAAAAACACTCGTGGTTAACGTGAAAGAACTGAAGAAATATTCTGAATGGCATAGTGTGAAGAATAAAACCTAGTATTTCAGTTTGTTGTATTTTCAATCTGACTTGTTTGTAATGTCTTGGCTCTAAGTACACAATTGTATTCAACTAGAAATCTTTCAGACTGTTGGTTGATTGATGCCTTAAATTTGCATAGGAATCACAAATTGGATTTGTGGAATTTTGTAAAAATATTTTCTTTTTCTCTGCAGATATTCCTATGAAAAATCCAGATTAACTTTTATTACCCCAAATATATATCGACTGCAATAAATCAAAATGACTGGAACTTGATAATAAATATCTCCAATAATAAACATTATCTAGCTATTTATCTCTGATGGAATACATTTTAAATATGCTTTTGAATGACAAATTACAATCAGGTTTAAAATCTGAGACCACGTCAACTTCGCATTCTTTCCTAATACTTTTTTATTATGAATTTGTAATCAGTATATCAATTGATATATCAGTATACAAATTTGAATGAAGTTTATTTGAAAAATAAACATTTGGTTTGTCCTCTTTCTGTTTGTAATACAGTATATATTTGAGCTGCCATGATTTTCTCAGATTTGTGCCCTGATAAATTATCTCAGCATGATTTAGGAATATTCCAAAGACCATCTTGTGTGCTTCAAAAAAGCAACATCTCACCTTTTGCACAAAGGAGTTAATATGGTCAGTGTCATTCATTTCTGGTCTCAGACTTTTGCCCCAGACTGTATGTAGAGATCATAACTGCTTCATTGAGTACATGAGTGATTCCTTAATACTTTTCTTATAGCACACAGGAAAAACAAAAACATCACTTGACAGGGTGCAACAGGGCACCACATACACAAGAAATGACAAACACAAAGTCCTGTAAACAGCACAGAGAATAAGGAGCATTACTCTCCCCAAGCCTTAAGATTGACATCATATTCACAACAAAACCTTGAGTTAATGTTTGGCAGTACAAATACAAACTATACAGGATTCAAAACCCAACAGAACACCAGAGTGGAAACAAAATACTGCAGCCAAACAAGAACCAGACAGCAGAGAAAAACACTTTTAAGACGGATAGAAAAACACATTGACAGTTAAAAACAGCATTTTGTTTTCGTAAGGCAAAATCAGGTCCTCTCACAGTGTTTAGCAGGTTTCTGCAGCAGCTCTTAGGTCACATTTACTGACCACCTGTGAAGCATACAACACAGCCAATGAATCTCCAATAGGAATAAATAACATATGCAGAAAGATGCAGGACATCCAAGTCATGTGTCCACAGAAACTCCTGCTGTCCTTCTGTAAGAAAATGTCATGAATTACAAGAATGATACCAAAAAAACCCAATCATGACATCTTGAAATGTTTGGCGGTTATAAAATGCTAGCAAAATGAAATGCTATGGAAGCCATTTTCTTAAAGCAGTTTTTTTTTGCCTTCCGCTATTGTTGAGCAACCTCCCATAAACCCTTTGTACACAATCTGGGGGAGTAGTGCTCCTTAACATGACATAAATGTGATTGTTATATTAATTATTATTACATAATAAAATAATTTGAATAAATAATTAATATAAATACATATGTATTATAAATTAACACAATTACATGGACAGATAATTATTAAAGGACGTGAGGCATAATTATGTAAACATTAAAGAAAAGATATCTGGCAAAGACAAAATTTGGCAATTCACAAATTTGTGAACAAAAATTATTACACTGAAACAAACATTAATTAACAAACAAACAAAACAAGACCCAAATGTTATGATTACTATAAAAGCAGTGTGCCTCCAGAAACAAAAGGATAAAGAACAGTAAACTAAAACAAACAAACAAAATAAAGACAAACAGACACAACCAATACAAAACATAAAACAAAACATGACTACAAGAACAGAGTGAATAGTGGACAGTATTGCGCATTGGAAACTATCCAGTGTGGATACAGCAATTCCACTTCCACTCACCCCCCCAAACCCCCACCACCAGCCTCCAGCCACAAGCGGTTCGGCAGCCTGCTTTTATGTGGGTGGTTGGGGGGACTGCCACTGACCAGATGGTGAACAGAGAGGCCATGCAGCTGAATGTTTTGCTTAAAATTGCATTCACAGATTCACAGTCGATCCATGCGAAACGTGTCCTCGGTGGCCGGGTCGGCGAGAACCATGTCCGGGTCGTTGAGCATATGCAGTCCATCCAGTGTCAGGGGGTCGATCTTCAACTCATCCAGTGGGAACTGAGTATCTGCATCAAAGCTGACATCACCAACATTGGCCAATGAGCTTGTGAGGTCCTTTGAGAGACTTGGCGGAGATTCTCCTGTCACTAATGTGAGACAAGTTAGCAAGTCAATTGGTGTGATGTGGCAAGTACCAATTGGGAGACACTAGAACTCACGCAATGTGTCTCCTGTGTGTGAAAGCAAGATGGAGTAGCAGTGAACATTAAATGATTTGCCTCTGCCCACATAAAGGTATATAAAAAACATTTTAAAGCTAGGCAGTTTTATAGAGGCTACCTCTGAACTCTCTTTAAAGCGACCGGTGATCAACATAACAGCCAAAAGTACATTACAATAATAATGAATGTAAACAACATATTTACAGTTGCCATTAAAACTTATTAAACGGTTAGTTTCAGTCCTTGATTCTGACTGGTCAATAGCAGTGCTTCATTCACAATAAAGCACATAGACGCAATAGATGGGAAATGAAGATTTTCAAAAACTGCTGTTTTTGTTTGAGTTCCATTAGATGATGCATATTACACCTAGAAACATTCTGTTGCTATTCACAGTCAGTCATGGAGTATTTTTTTTCTAGAGGAAGGAAGGCTTTTGATTGTACTTCATGAAAGTTGCATTGATACATATTTTTTGCCTTAATATTTGTACTGTGTGCTAACTGTTGTAAAGCAATACGGTACTCCCACTTAGAAAGCAATGGACACGTAATAGCAAAGCCAACCGTGGTTGGTACATCTCTTGAAAAGTTCTTGTTGAATTGAAATGCACAATACCTGTAAGAATGATGTTGGGAATGTTGCCATGGCTACTGTAGCCGAGCTGTGAGTCAGGCTGGCTGCTGTGGCTCCCAGTTAAACCCATCATGGCTGCCTGTGTGTAGTTCAGTGTTGAACAGTGACTGGAGCCACCCGGATTTTCCATCATATTCATAGTGAATTGCTCCAACTGTACGATCAACATTAGGATGAGCAAATATATATATCAATATGTGGCTGATTATTACACACTTAATAAGACAATGTTTGCCTATTATAAAACAAACTAATTACTGAGATACACTTTTGGTCACATTTTAATTATTAAAACATTTGGTTTGAAACAAAAAATGATCTTTGAGTGACTCGGCTATACATTATACACGATCTGTATGTACTTGGTTGGAGAGGGCAGTGCTCTGCCGGGATGAAAGCTGCTGTTCATGGAATGAGTCTCCAAAGATGCTGCCAACCACCGGAATGTGCTGAGAGGACACAATAAGCACATAACCACAAACAACAATACAAAACAATAAACAAACAAAACAACAATGCACACCAATAAAAAGATAAGTAATATAACAGATAAATAATAACATATAATAACCTAACAGCATATTATAGATAAATAATAAAATGGCATCAGACATATAAAATAATATTAAACAGTAAAGCACTGATTAAGGTGAAAATACAAACAGTAACAAAACTAAGAACAAAGAAATCACCATAGATTAAAGAAACGGATTAATCACAGAAGGTCTTACTTGTGGCGAGCCTACGGGTGAGAAGCCCTGATTGGACACTGGAGATGTCGGCGACTGATTGGCTGAAGAGCCTGTTTGATTGCGATACTGTTGGGGAGAAGAACCCCAAATAAGTTATGTGAGTATATCTAATTAATGAGCATCACCTTTAACATCTTATTTCAGCATTTAAAAAATGAGGGGCATCTTTGACGTCTATTTCTGAAAACTATTTGACATCACTTCCATAGTGGTAAATAAATGAGAATGCAAAGCTCAGCAAAACAGACAGATGAGCAAAACATTGGCATGTGTACATCAAAAGTAAAACTTACTGAGTCTGCAGTTCCGCTTGTGGCCGTCTGGGATTGGTTGATGAGTGAATTTTGAGCTGTGCTGGGGGTGGAGCTTACAGTGAGAGGTGGGAGTCGTATGAGACGGATGTTCTGAGGGAGTGTGTGTGGCTGTTTCTGCAGGTCATTGAGCAAACTCAGCAGAGAGTATTGAGATAACTGCTGCTCCAGCGATAGACTGTCCATCGGGATCACCTAACAGGTGTGAAAATCCCCCAATGATGAAATGCCACTTGAACCTTCATATTGAAAACATGATAACTGAGCAGTCCAGTGCTCTGTTTGCTAAATATTTATGAGTGTTAGGCTTGCTTACCTGCGGGATGGGTATTTGAGATGATACCACGGGTGGGAGGGTCGGAATGGGCTGCTGCTGGTTGATGTTGGACGAGGGGGCGGGGCCAGTGTGCTGGGCAGGAGGGGTGGGAGGAATGTGACTGGCGGCGCTGATACCCAGATGCGTCAGGTTGGTGGTGAGGTTGGAGGTGATGCTGGGGCTGCATGTGGGAAAGGTAATGGGTTCATCCAGGTCCAGCGGGGTGGGAAGAGGAGGCGGAAATTGGATGTTTGTCAGATCAGGTAAAGAACCACCCGTGCTGTGAGCCACTGGCATCAGAGAACTGTTCATTTCTTGATCCGGAGATGGAAATATGCTGGAAAAATTCAACAGAAGAGTGACAGATGCTAGGAAAGGTTATAAGCAGGGCTGCCAGATCTGCACGATAGTAGTGTACAGTACAGTATTTAAGTACAAGCATTTCAGTCAAATACAATTAATGCAATATGTAAAATCTTTAATCCTGCAAAATAAAACAACCTGTGGCAACAGTTTGAAACCACAGACTTGGCATCACTGCATTACAACAATTAATTAAATAATTCTAATTAAATTACTGGCCAACTACATTTATTCACCCAACTTATTTTTTACTTGCTTTTAGAGCTTGGCAAGTGCAATCTATAGATTCTGCCAAAGTCCTTTTTCTGTCGAAGGTTAATGAAGCGTTGCATGTTTATCCATCACAGGTTCAGGAGAACTTTACGTAAATATATTGTTATAAACTCACTTAATTCCAGGAACATCATGTGACTCTAAGTGTAGAGATGCTTTTGGCTCGTCTTTCTCCATCTCTGTTTCTGTGTCTTCTGTATCTGGAGGGGTGAGCAACAGCACTGAAGGGAGAGAGAGAAACACCTGTTTTATGAGCTTCATTCAGGTGATTGCTCCTGTAGCTCAACTGGTACACCATGGTGTTAGCAATGCAAAGGTCATGTACTGATAAAACGTATAGCCTAAATACACTTTGCATGAAAGCACCTGGCAAACACATACATGTAAATAACTATGACAATGTTAAATGAAGGAAAAACACCTTGTCACGAAGAATAATAATATACAACAATGTTTTGAACAAGAGAAGAAAACACAGTTGCACAGACATTTTGGGTTGTTGTTTACTAGGCCAAGTTAAAAGAGTCCACTTTTTAAGTCTTTGGTATTTTGGTCTCTACACTTGAAAGTCTATGGGATTTCTTTACCTGTTGTTTCATTTACCAGGTGAAAAGCATAAGTCTGATCTATTAGAAAGGTAACAACACACCAGTCTTTAACCAGCTGCGCTAAGTGGTGTGTTATTGTTGTCTGTGGCAAATCAAAGATGAATACTTATGTTTAGGGACTTGAATCCCTAAATCCTGTAAATAAACTGTAAATAGGAGTTATCAGTTATCATAATAATGTTGCTTACCAAACACTACTGACAAAGTCTGCATAAATCTGCACCCGCAGAATACCACAAAAAAGCTCATCATTCACAAAGTTCCACAAATGCTTTGCACCTTGCAAGTTTGTTCAATACTTTATTTGCCTATTTTGATATTGCTTTTAGCCACAAACAAAAGTATACATCTTATTTAAATCAATTATTTAAATCCATTTTTATAAAACTCTTTAGACATGACATTGATTTCCTTTGACGATCAATGATTCCATGTAAATCTGCTAAACTGCTAAAGCAAAAATTACAATTTAGTAAAAACAATAAAAAGGTCCCAGATTCTTACATGTTTTGACTCCCTTTGGTTGCAGTTCCTGAGATCCACCGACAAAAGTCTCCTGTGGAGCAGGAGTCACAGCACTCTGGTGGAGAGCTGAGTCAGAGTTGGTCCTGCCGCAAACCAGCAAATACAGCAACAGAAGTGAAGCCAACATTTAAAAGAGAATCATTTATGACCTCTGCACAAGTTTTGCTTCATCAGACTGTGAGGAAAAATTGTTTTACCTCCTCCAGCTTGTGTCAGGGGGTGGGGACAAGTACACAGAGCCGTACGGGCAGCTGTCAATGTAAATAAGAATTAAGAAAAATGTTGTAAGCACACATAAAGACACAAATTAGGTAAGTAAACACCAGTGGCATCAGGAGAAGGATATCTGACGTCCGTGCTTGTCCACAGAGAGAGGTCTGCGGTGTGGAGAAGCGATGCGGTTTCTGTCGCGATACACGCGGTCCACCAGGCCATGATGTCGGGTTGTCCGACTGGTGTCCAAAACGGTTGTCTGTAAAAGATTGTTATTTTAGATTTTTGCCTCAAAATTGGTCTTAAAGCTGATGCTGGTCAAATAAAATATAGCATCCAAGCATGGACTGGCAAAATGTACGCTTAAAGCAAATGAGAACCAACCTGGATATTATCAAGCTAATGCATCAGAAATGAAGAGCAATGATAAAAGGAAACATAGGCTTCATGATCACTGCTTTTCTGTATACAGGGCACGTTTTGGACAGTAAAATTATATGAATTTTTGATTGTTTTTTTAAGGCAATATGTGTCATTCCTATTATTTAGTACATTTTAGAGATTACAATTGAATACGTATTTGATATATTACAACATGTCATATATATCAAAATGTTTCAAACAAAATATGTTTTCTTGGGAATATTTTTTTCATTAGTAATCTATATTTTCCTAGTATTTTATAATATTCCTTTAGTAAACAAACGCCAGTTTCAAAATGACTATCCTACAGGAAATTATATCATCTTTAGTGGGAAACCACTATATAAATACAGCATATACTTCAGTAATTGTATGAATTCTATTGCACTTATATCAGACTTTCAGGAACTTCACACACAAAATCTACCTTTTTTTTCCAAGTTAGAGTTCAAAATGCAATGCATAACAGGAATGATGCATTTAATGAGCTATAGGTATTCGCATAGGGTGTTTATAAAATAACTAAATCTGTGACTAGATCTGGGAAATTCATCTAGAAAGTGAAAGAACAGAGAATTTTCAAACTTAGGAATTTCTAAGGTCTCACCTGAAAAGGGAGGTCAGTGTTGCTATTTCCAATCTGATTGACATTTGGCAGTGACCCTCCATAGCACTGAGTGAGATTCTGGCCTAGTTGCAAATACTGGTTCTTCTGTTGCTGCAGCTGTGCAAAATAACAGTGTGTGAAAAGCAGCAGTGAATGATGCAATGAACCCATGAATGAGCGGATACTGAACCCTTAATCAGGTGAAGCATGAGAGAAGCCACCAGCGAGAAGAAAACAGAGCAGAAAGTGGGGATCAACTTATTGTAAGCCTGTCACATCAAATACAAATAATAAATAATAATAAAACAATAAGATATAAAGGGACATTACAGAAGTCTGGATTTATCAATTAGCAAAACAGTGACAGGAAGACCAGGGCTAGTTGTCACTTTATTTACTCCACATAATGTTTCTCAGGGTAGGGATATTTAAATTTCACTATTGGGACAAAATTTAATGTACAAAAAAGTTTTTGTCCACTTAAAGAATTGTTAACAATTTAGGATGAAAAAAATACTTAAAAGACAGTAGTAAGTAACACATCAATATTAAAGCATCTTTAGCCAGCATAAATTATTTAAAAAATGCATATAAAAGAAAAAAAAGCCAAAAATGAATACATATATGACAACGTGACATTTATGACAAGTATTGCTGTCTTGAGAACGAAGCTTAATCTTTCAGTTAAAATCAGCTTGGATTATAGAGTTTACCCGTAAATGTACACAGTTTTTTGTTGTTGTTTACTCATTTAGTTAACAGCTTCAAAAACATGATTATACTTGTCTGGGAAATCAAATTCTTTTGTTGTATGGTGAAAATTATTTTTCATGTTTGTTTCCAGCTATGTTTGAAACCAACACAGGTAACCACTTCTAGAAAACCAAAATGAAGCATTTGTGATTTATGGATGTGAATGATTTAAGAATGAATTTAGTCCTTGTGACAACTAACCCCAGTCTACCCTACATGACATCTCATCATTTGTAACGCCCTCTATTACAACAATAGAACAAGAATTGAAAGACGGAAATGCATTTAGTTCCATAGGCCAGAACAGGCGCGCAGTCCCTGTGCAGATGTGCATGACATCTGTAATGTCAATGGCTGAGCATCCTTACAGCTGCGCAGCCTCAGCATCCCATTCATATGATCGGTCTTCCATTACGCTTTACCGCAGGGACGTAATAATCGCCCTTCGCAGATTCATCATTACTCTCGGTCGACAAAAGTGATTCAATCATATTTCTGGGGATTTCCTACATTGCACCTGCGCTCTGGTTCGCTGGCGCGCGTTTGGCCGTGACACACTTACCCTTGCAGCACGCGTGATGCTCAGATCCTTCATAACCTCCTCAAACGCCGCGGTCTCCTCAGCCTGCTTCTGGTTGTGCAGAGCGATTTTCTCACTGAATTTTCGCGGATTGTTTGAGGTCGCCATCTTCCGTTCTTCTCCAAAACACAGAGCGTTGCGTGACACGCGTTGTGTGCTGCGGCGGCGCGTCATCACGGACAGAGTTCTGGGCATTGGAGTCCAGTGACAGTCCACTGCTGAAGCAACTCATTAGGAAAACAAATACACCCACCATGAGCCTCGCTGAATCCATACATACATGATTGTTGGTGTGATTTGAAACACTGAGTCTTTGCAATACCATAATAAAACTATAGCTTATGTAGGCTATAAAATGGTTTCTGCAGATCCGATGGAATGTATACAAGTCTGGATACATGCTCTCTCCGTTGCTATCTGTCCTTCAAAAACACTGGTTATGGCACAAATCAACAAGACACATTATTATGTTACGCTTTTTGGGGCGGCGAATGTATAAAAAACATGTTACAAAAAGTTTGTAAATTTAGCAAGAAAACAGCCCAATTTTGTCACAAAATTGCATGTGCTCCAAAACCAAAATTCTCATTAGATTTATATTTAACGTTTAAAAAACACTTCGACTTTTTTTACCTTAATAGCCTACAGGAAAAAAATATTTGTTTAATTTGTATTATATGTATGATACATATATTTGTATAATATTTTATACATGTTCAGTATTATATTTTTAAAGTAAAAAATGTAAACAGGTATTAGTTGTTTAGATTCACACAGGTTAGATTCTTAAATTCTTATATTTATTTACAATATATATATTTATATCTTATATATATTTAGTTGGGATATATTTGTTTTCCCAACTAAATAAACGGAGATTTAGAAACAAATATTAAATTCAACACATAGCCACAAATCCACAAACATGTGTTCAGTATTTCACAAAAATAAAGTTAATTCACAAATAATGTTTTTAATGTCCCAAATACAGTGTTGCAAAATACACAAATAATAGTATACTCAAGCCAATTAGATAACCTCCAAATTGCGATGACCAATTCCAATCGAAGCATGTTTTAGCCTCAACAAATCAGATTATAGTCTATAATCACGGCGGAAACGCCTAACGTGAAGTGTTAGGGTCAGTTTTGCCCACATTTAAGCTGCTTAGAAAATACAGCTGTGGGGAAATATGGAGCCGCAGGTAGCATTTCATGTGGAACTTCTTCTTTAATGTACCACTGACGCCACAATGTTTGTTTGTATATTAAAGGAGAAATGAAAATTGATCCGATTTTTAATGTGTATTGATCTCTGGAATAATTACCTGCCAACTTAAGGACAGTAACTTTGGGCTGTGGTAGAAGTGCTGGTTGGTCTGACAATGAACAAGCATCATTGTGATACAGGTAAATGGTTCAAATGTTAAAAGAAATATCGCAAAGAATTAGAGAAGAAAAACGGTTTCATGTTCTTTTTGTTTAGTGAATGACGCAATAGTTTTCAAAGATCAAAACTTATGAACTTAGAATTTTACTAATTATATTTTAAGTTTACTTGAACATCTTTGTAACATAAACTAAAACAGGTTACAAACAGAGTCTTTTACACGTTCCAAAAATTAGGAACTGGTTATATTTAAAATGCATCAGACTGCACTTCTAGTGCTTTCAACAGGTTAATTAAGGCTGATCGTAAAATTAGTCAAGTAAAAAGATAGTAAAGGCCATTAGTTAATACAAGCCAGCCAGTAGTAGTCCCAACCTATACAGATGTTTCCATCTCCACGTTTAATGAGCCCTGAGCTAATGATGAGATGACTACTGTATTGTAAGTTAACTAACTGTTGGAAAGCACAAACAGCTTAAAGGATTATTCTTCCAATTTCCATTAACAGTAATAATGGCACATCATTATTCAGTCAGGTCTCTTGTTGAATGAGTTTAATGAGGCACTTACGACAGGGCGCATGGGGCAGACCATACATGTTAAAAAAAGACTTTGTACTGAACCCTGTTTCCTCTTTTAAAGGAAAATGTCTACAACAGTACAACAGTAAAACATCAACATCAGTAACACATACATGTAAGAAGAAACAATTAAAGAAGTTAATATGTTCTGAATATTTACACACTTAGTAATATTTAGGAAGTTAAGAATCCTACGTTTACACATTAGTAATGGCAACAAAATTGTATGAAAAGAGACTAGGAATTTTCATTTTAGTTATCAATATAAGACCACCAGCTTCTGCTGTCTTAGGTCTCTTGACATATACTGTATACAGTGTGTGGTAAAGATGACTCGATCATGACAGGGTAGGCAGGAAAAGAAAATGAGGACAAACTCTAAAGTCTTTCGAGGCTGCTTTAATAAACTTTGCCGGTAATGCCACATCCAATGGGACTCTTTCAACATAAAGTACAAATAAAATAAAACAAAGGGGGGAAAAAACATACACAATGGGTTTTAACTTTACCAAAATACCAAACAGAACATTGGCTACCATTCCAACAGACTCTTAGTTTGTTCTCTCTCTCTCTTTGACCAAACATTTAGGTCTTTTATAAAAGAGGCTCCTCCCCTCAAATTCAAATGGACCAATAACAACCCTATCAGTAACACTCATCATCAGTCACACTGGAATGTGCACCTTCCATGTGACTGAAAAAGAAAATAAACAATGAATAAAATAATCTTGAAAACATTGTATGTTGTTTTTTTTACATGCCATGTAACATACTCATTATGTCACACAGTGCAAATTACATTTTAAAAAAACAGTGCACCTTCTGAATAGTTACTGATTAAAGTGCATAATGAAATGCGCTTGCTTAGTTGGTTAAACAAATGTCAAAATTCAGATGGAAAACATTTCAATTAGCTATATCATTATGTGTGTTGCTGTTTGGGTGCAATGGAAACCTTGTTACCCTAAGGGCAAATGTAACAAAATTTGTGGTTTGTATGGACCAAACTCTTAGCATTGGGTGGTGCATTGGGAAAAAAATATATAATTAGTATACAAGCTATTCCTGCAAGTTTCTGGAAAATAAAGATCTCTTTCACACTTATCTGTCAAGACTGGTGGTTATTTATGCTGATCATAGCATGCAGACCATGCAGTGTTTTTTAATGGGACACTTGTCCCACTGATCAGAGGTTGGATCATAACAATGCAAAATCTTTCTATTTTCCACAGACACCCCATTACTTTCAGAGACAAAGTTTGAAGCACCAGCATGACCCCATTTTCTGTAAAGAATCCACATAGGTCCATTCATTTGTCCTGGGACACTAGCGCTCTACGGATGACAGGCTGCCAGACATTTTGCGTTCCCCTGTAGCATGAAGTTGTCCATGCAGTATGTTGAGTTGGAACTAAATGCGACTCTTCTGCATGGGTTGGATCTGAAGCCACTGGTTCAGATGGGGGTTGTAGCAGAAGCAGATGTCAACTGCATCCTCTCCACTGCGATTCTGCAAATGCTGCCCACCTATTAAACACACTAAGTTGTTGAGAACTGCCACACATGCACGGCTGCACCCAATCTCCATTTCAAGCTCTTTAAACTGTCGTGCTGTGATGTCGGGCAGATAGTAAACTTTGCCGCTGACAGATTGATCGTTGTCAGTGTACGCCGTTCTGCCAAACATCATGATCAGTGATGTAACATCTGATCAAATGGAAGTTCGGAGTGATTGCTGTTGGAACAGAAGGATCTGATAATTGAAGGCCTCTAGAAGAAACTGCTGACACAGCACGTCCTCCATCATGATGTTGACCTTTTGGACACTGTCCACCAGCTCAGAGGACTGCATTAGAAGGAAACACACATGGCAAAGCACTTTGCTGGCTGCAGCACGACGAGTCCAGTTGCATGGAACAAGTCGATCTCTTTACAGTTCTTCAACTTGTTGCTCTGAAGGAAGAAAACTGGTCGCTCCATTGGAATATGAAGAAAGTCTTTTTTCTAAGCGACCTGCAGGAAGTGACAAAACATATACCAACTGTTTGAGGGAGGAGAGGTTGAAAGTGGTGACCATCTGGTGGATCTTTAGACAAGCCTCGACACTCATGGCTGATTTCAGGAACTCCTCACAAAGCTCCACCACAGGCACCATCTGCAGAAACACAGCTGCTCCAAGAACATCTTGAATGCAGTCTAGTGTTAACTCAGAACTGTACACAAAATCAATAGTGTTTCACCCCCCGGCTGTGAAACCTTTTAGCTCTATGGTTTGACTCCATTCCTCCATGGCTCTGTGTGAATCAAAAACGATCTGAAACCTTTATGCTTGAAGGAATAGTTTACACCAAAACACCTTGTCATTTTTTATCTTGGGCTGTGTGAATGGTTAATCCAGTAGTGTAAGCAAATAGGAATTAGTTAACCAACTCCAGTACAGGACTTGTACTGGCCTTTATGTCATTCCAAGTTTAAATGTTTTCACTCAAAATGAGAAATGTTTTTTTTTTTTTCTAAAGTACACAGACATATTTTAGGCTGGGGCTATTTTTGTTAACTTTATGTTGACCTGGGTTAAGCATTAGTGCAAGGTTTAACTAACTTTTGTCATTTAATTTAATGTAATTAGTATTGTTAACATTAAAAGCAAGCAATAGCTTGAATATATAAAGTCAGTGAAACTGTACGTCTAAGGTCAGAGAAAGAGGCTGTTCGAATGTGAATGTGAATTGCCTGTGAATTCCCCAACACAGAAAAATTGTGAAAAAGTATTGATATGATACGCACCAACTTCAACGGGGTTAGAAAATACATAGACTCGGGAAAAACACTGTGCTCATCAAGCCATTTCTTTAAAAAAAAACAGAAGAAATAAAATCTTCAAAATATTTATAAATTATGCCCCTCAAAAGAGTGTTACTGTGACTGGGGGCTGAGAAAGTACAACAAAGCATGTTTTCCTGTTGTCCAGCCATGCTGAAAAAAAAGAGAAGGAACTTCATCCTTTACCACTTCCTGCTTATTATGTCTCTACACAGCCTGAAGAACTTCAGAGGTAGCTTTATGTATCTGCTGTATCCAGATGCTCCACCTTTTAAATTATTCATCAGAATGGATACAGAACCCATTAGTCTCACAAATACCAAACATCAAACATTTTACAAAACTCCCCACATGGTGCTTGTGATGACAAGATAAATATAGCTATTTACTGTATTTACCTTTATTCAATTGACTTATAAATAATAATTATACAATAGTTACACTGCACAACAATTTTTTTGAAATGTTTTGCTTCCTGAAAAGTTTTTGGTGATTGTGACAGGTACCAGGTGGGTATGAACAAATATAGTTTTGGTTTTGCTGCATCACGTCAGAACTCTGAGAAACAGACAGTTATAGGGTAAGTGTACCCATTAAGCCCAGGCACCATTTAAGCCCACTTGCAACTTTGACTTCAAATATAAAAAAGAGGGTCTTGTCTTGTGTTACTTATTTTTTTATGAAAAACTTCTTTTTTTATGAAACTTCTTACTAACATGTCAGTATTTGTTGAACCAAAATAGTTGTTCATTTAGAAAGATGAGTTTTGCTAGTTGGCATAGCGAGCTGATCACAAGGTCAAATTAGTAGTCATGATATGCACAACACTGCTGGAGTATTAGAAATATTAAGTGTATGAACTAAATGTTTGCATTTAATTCATACTAATTTCACATCATTATATCAATTAAAGAACAATATATGGTTTGGGTGAGTTAAATATTTTCAAAAATTGTGTTTTTTTTCAAGGGCTTAAATGGTACAGTGACCCAAAAAGCAGAGAGCATATGCAAACTTTGTATGAGAACAACTGCAATAATTCTGAAGATGGGACATAAAAAGAATAACTATGAAATCAAGTTAAAAGCATAATATGTTCCAAACATAATAAAAAATATATATCTTTTTTATTTTGGTGTGAATATATCTTTATTTCCTCAGAAATCACTGTAGAACCATTTAAGCCCAGTCTGTTTCATTTAAGCCCATCTAATGTATTTAAATAGAAAATTGCTGAAAGTATGATGTTTGGTACATTTTTTTCTGTAATTCAGTAACTAGACTACATAGCACATCACATACTGCGAAGTGATGTTTGTTATGTAGCTTTTTGCAATTGAAAGTATTTACAAAAGAAAGCTAAAAGAAATGAAAGTGGCCGATCAGTAACCTGTTTACCGATGTGTAAGCCTGTTTCATGTTTATTTAAGATATTGTTGATGCACTGTAATGTAATTTACTATATTTTAAAACAAATA
>JAZGTK010003902.1:0-25937 GCA_036877625.1 Ambastaia sidthimunki
GGAAATTCTTTTCTTACGCTTAAAACCTACATAGAACAGTCATGTGCTTATGTTTTTACATTTGGAGAATCCGAGAAGGACACTACCCCTAAGCATTTTAAGTAGGGGGGTGGGGGGCAGTATTTAACAAGCTCTGATAGCCATGGAGCTTGGCCAGCCTTTTCCAGCTTGCCCTACACTGAGGATTACAAGCCCAGTATTTACAGTGTCTGCCATTTCAGAACCTAAAATGGCCACCACACCACAGTCTTCAGCCATCAAGTCACTCCAGTGTTTCTGGTCATAATGAATGTTACATTTGAAGACACCCTGGCATTTGGCGAGGGTCTGCAGTTGATCTGGTGGACCTACCACTAATTTTGGATTTTTTATTCTGCTCCTCCAGAGCCTATTCCAGTCTGGGAGTCCAAGAGGCCATTGCTGAGCCCTCTCCAGTCCAAGTATCCACTCCTGAGCATTGTCCTATGTCAATTTATGTCTGCCCTGATATGCAACCATGAAGCTCGTCCCCAAGTTTCCTTTCAGCCTTGACACAATGACGGAGGTCATCCATGTACTTCCTGTTAGCCCTGATTTGCTCTGATGCAACCATAGAGGTCATTTCTGAGGTCCTTGTCTACTCAGATGAGAGTAGAACTCAGAATTGTTCCTGAGCTTTCTGTGTTTTCTTTTACAGTCAAGATGGCTGTCCTTGAGCCGTCAATGCTCCCTGCCATGTCCAAGATGGGCCCTCCTGTGATCACTGCCTTTGCCAAGATGACTGCCCTAGATTTTCCTCTGCCCTAGTCTCGAGCTCCATCCGGGTCTCCATCACTCCTGGTGCTCTCCGGCCCAACCCTGATGCTCTCTGAAATGAATGGCTGTAATGTATTCTTTGAGTTTAACAACAACCCAGATTACAATTTTAGGTTATAAGAATGTTTACCTAACGTTTTCATTAGGAAACAAATGTTAATTTTATTTTAAATGTTCTAGGAACATTGAAAAAAAGTTTTTTAAACGTATTAACATTAGTGCTTGGTGACAAGAACTTTACTAATAAGCATTTAACTCTGTAACCATTTTAAGATGGTATGAAAATCTAGTGGTATGATAATTTTACATTGATTATATAATTGCTATAGTAATGTTATATAGTAAGGACAAGAGATCACAAACATTATAAACTGGCTTCCATATAATGCTTAGAACTATTTATCTATGCAAATAAAATTCGAGGCCTAATATTTATTGTCGGTAAGCAAAAAAAAAACAGCTGTCTGTAATAGAAAGGGCGACAGTGAATTATAAGAATGCTGCCCCCAGTGTTACTTTGATCAAAATATGCATTATTATTATCTATCACTTTAACAGACAAATAACATATTTCTGTTATTGATAAATGCAATAGTAAATTCCCTTATTGGTAGAAAGAGGGCTATATTTAAGGTCAAACAAAAGTAACTTTCATAGTTAGTTACTCTTTACAATGAGCAACACAGCAGTGTTACTGAAACTGAAACTAGCATAACACTCGGTCTAAACAAACACTAATACAGCAAAGAGCTTAAGCTGACCATGCCCATTGTAAAACACCAATGCAGAACACATGCCTAAATTACTGCCGAACAGGGGCACAAATTAACAACTATAACAGGATTCAATATGTTTCTGGGGTTTGAGCCTTTCGCAGTAACTGGGGAACAATACTTTGACTTCTAATCTCAGCAGATATCCATACTGAATATATCCATACTCAGAATATCCCAAAATAAATGCAGATATTGATCAATACTCTTGCTAAATGGCAACTTCTCTCTCCCTATCTGCTTTTCCACATCTGATGCTAATCTTAAAATAGAGATTGTAGATAGAATATTAGACTATTTGCAATATTAGCCTGACACCAGAGTGATTGATTGATTAATTGATTAATTGATTGATTAATTGATTGGTTAAATACATGAATGGATGGGCTCACTTATGTTTAGGAACTTAATCTAATAAAATATTTAATCTCAAATTATTATTTTGAATCCCATGATTTAATTGGTAGATATGACTGTTGAATGTATAAGAGTTATCACAAAATAAACCCCTTTAGGGTCATATAATTGCCATGTTGTCATTTATTTTGTAATACACAAATTCTTTTGTAACATGACTGGTTGATTGTGCCTGATTGGTTATCCCTACAGGACAAAGTGTCATCACAATATCAATAAGGGTGATCTCTTTACTATATACTCAATACAGTATGGTACCAGCTGTTTCTATACTGTATACTCCATTTTCCATCTCCATTTAAAAGATGTTAATAGAATGATAGATAGATAACAACAGTTTAATCTAAAAGCTGACTTTCAGAAGGAAAAATAAATAAAGGTGTGATTTCTAGTTAATAGCTGTGTAGCTAAACGTATGAATTCAAACACACTGTGCTTCTGTAACCTCACATAAAAACACCAAAAGCTGCTGTTCTTCCAGCTCTACCTACGCAATTTACTCACCCACAAAAAAAATCTCCCAGACATGCTATGTTCTGAAGTATTCAGGACACATAGTCATCCTTCACACGCACACAAAGACCCAGATGAGTGTTTATACCATGAGAGAGAATAAAAAGGGTGGGTGAGGGGCTGAGGGGTGCAAAATACAGAAAACATTATTGAAAACAGATGCTGAAAAAGACATGCAATTGTCTTTCATCACCAAAAAATACCTTCATCTTCATCACCGTCATTATCTGATAAATCCTCCCCCTGTTTTTTGGAATGGGCTCCTGTTAGTAAAGCAGGAAAATATGGAGAAGCAAAGGAGAATTCAAAACAATATGATCATTAAGACACAAAGCTTTGTCCAAAAAAAAATTAACATTAATGTTAATTTAACTACAATAACACAAATCAATAAAATGCACAACATGATTGCTTATACATATAGAATTTAAAGTTTACATACATTAATGTGCATCACTTAGAACTAAACCTAATAAGAGGTTCATTTGATACTTTATATAAAACATTATACTATACGTATATTGGGTTAAATCATGATGATCAGGCACATGATTAGATAATTTTGAGTACAACAGTATCAGGAAACTGTTTCCCACCCTCTTATTAAGTTTGTTCATAATATTACAATAATATCAGTCATAGCATAGCATATAATATAATGAGGGCTGCACAGTTTCATTAAAATGAATTACATACTGTTTTAAGGGTCAAGGGGATAACTTAATATAAATTGAACAGAAAGCAATGACACACAACAATCTGTAATAACAGACGATATTTCATTGTCAACCCTGCTTTATTAAGTGTAACATACATTTCCTCTGCCTCTTTTTAATTAGCAGGATCAACATTCATGACCAACATCTTTTCTTCTTGTTTAAATGCATCCTGCAGTTAAACCTTTACAGCAAAGATCAACAATTTGTACCACATATTAGGATTTACACAATTATGTGACCAATGCCAGCAGCAGTATTTGCATATAAACAACTGAATCAACACAACAAATAACAAAATAAACATTACAAAACAGCTTAATCAAATAACAAATATGACAAAAGAGCTTAATCAAAATGTTTCAAGACCTACATGGATGTTAATCCTTGACCTCTGTATAGAACTGTATTTTACTGTCTTCTAGTAAAAACATCCTTAAAACAATATTGAATTGAAACGCAACATTGCGCAAGATATTTAGGTTTGTTTACAGTTATAATATATTAAATTGAATTTATTTTTATGAATATTTGAACTTTAAAAGGATTAACTTGTAAAGTGTATTGTTATTCTTGAATGGACATCTAAAAAACAGCAGTGTTTTTTTTTTTGTTTAACTTAGTAAAGTAATTATTGCAACCTTTCAGAAGTAAAGAGTTGGGGTTATAAGAAAATATGATCTTTTATAACACTGTTTTATATAATGATGTCCTGTATTACATTACACTGTTACAGTAGGGTTAAGGTAATGCATTGTTTGAGACTGGTGGCAACTGTAAAACCTGAAGCAAGAAATCGTCTCAGGTTACGTATGTAACCCTGGTTCCCTTAGGGAATGAGATGCTGTGTCAAAAAGCTATGGGAACACCTCCAAATAAGCAGGGGCCACTGACAGGGCTTGGAGGTCACCAACACTCCTCAGAGAGGTGACAGCCAATAAGAAGGGCATCTTGGCCAAAAGAAGGTGATCAGAAATCTCCTCTATAGGCTCAAAATGAGGAGCACAAAGAGCCTCTAACACTACAGCCAGGTCCCACAGGGGGACACAAGATCAATGTCCAGCACTGTACCAACTGGGCAGTTGACTGGGTCAAGCTGGCGGTCTCTGCACCAAGAAATGAAAAGTTTCCACTTCAGGGCATACAGTTTCCTTGTGGAGGGAGCTCTGGATTGTAGGATGGTCTCAACAACCTCAGTTGAGAGACCAAAGCTATGAGTTGTGCCCCCTCAGGGGCCATACCCACAGCTTCAACAGCTCTGGATTTGGGTGCACAATTGTGCCCCCTGCCTGAGAGAGGAGATCCCTCCTGATGGGGATCTCCAATGGAGAGCGGTCGAGGAGAGAGATGAGATCTGAGAACCATATTTGGCTCGGCCAGAACGGAGCTACTAAGAGCAAAGAAACCGCGTCCTGGCGTATTTTCTCCAGAATTCCTGGGAACAGAGCGATCAGGGGAAAAGCGTACAGACGAAGCCTCGGCTAAGTCTGTACCATGGCATCCAGCCCCAGTGGAGCTGGTTGAGTCAGAGAGAACCAAAGGGGACATTGCGCTGTCTCGAGAGGCGAAGAGGTTCACTTGGGCTTGCCCAAAGATTCTCCATATGTGCTTTACCACCTCAGGGTGAAGCATCCAATCCCCGGGCCTCGGTCCCATCCTCGACAGGATGTCTGCTCCCAAGTTGTGTAAACTGCTCTGAACGAGGGACCACACAAGGATCTGGTGCACCAGCCTGTAAAGGGGGTGCGATCGCAGACCTCCCTGGTGGTTGATGTAAGAGACCACCGCTGTGCACCAATACATGCCGGTCTCTCAGGTCGTGAGGAAATGTTTTAAAGCTAGAAACACTGCCAGCATTTCCAGGCAGTTGATGTGCCAAGTAAGATGGCGACCTCCCCACAGACCGAAACTGCTTTACAGTGAGTGACCGGCATTCTTTTACTCTCGCGACTGTGGTGAGGATCGACTCGATCTGAGCAGGAGACAAACGTGCCTGCATTGTGATCGAATCCCACACAACACCAAGAAAAGTGGTTCTCTGAGCTGGAGAAAGCACACTCTTCTCAGCGTTCAGTCTGAACCCCAGTTCTTTCATGTGGGCAAGAACAACATCGACGTTGAACCGCAAAACTGCTCTGAGTGAGTTAATATCAATCAATCATCGATATAGTTGAGTATGCGGATGCCCTGGATGCCTCCTTCCTCAAAAGAGTGTTTATTTCTCGCTCCATAACCAGAGCCTGCACAGGCCCCACCAGGGTGGGGAGAACCCCGCCAAAAGTAGCCGGAAGAGAACCAAATTGGACTCTGTAACCCTGTTCTATAATACGCAGGACTACCTCTTAAGGGAACCAGTTTCTTGAGACTGACTTCTGGTATATTTAAAGTGAGTAGACCGGTGTCCTGTAACAGAAACCCGGCAGGGAGTCTCCAATCTAATCTCTCTAGGGACCTCCATGGAGGTAGCGAGCCCTCCACTCTAAGGACAAACAACAATAAATAAGACAAACGACAATAAATAGGATAAACAATTCAAACAGAGCACTTCGCTAAATGACAGAAGCTACCGATTTGCTTGGCGCATGCGCTTTTAAGCTTCCTGGTCTTGACGTCACCCCGTCTGTGAAGTATCGCCCCCCTACTGGACACTATTTCACACGTGATTCAGAGCGTGGTTACGCTTGAGGCGTTCCCATAGTGTTTCGACGCAGCTCAAGTTCCTGAAAGAGAACTCTTGTCACTTTAGATGTTTTGTCTAATGCATCTAGACTGAATCCAACATGTTACAGTAGCTGTCACTGTATTATGTTCCAATAAGAGTGTTATGGTCCAAACTTTTCTGTGTGAATATGGCGGAATTTAATCACATGCCAGCAAAAATCTAATTTTGAAATAGTTTTGAAGTTCAAATATAAAATCCAGGACGTGTTATCAACCCAAGATGATATAACCCAATGAATAAAGGCAGTATTTGATGTCTTTTACACACAGGGTTTGACTACTTTACATTTGTAAATGTGATCATTTGATTTAATAGCTACTGGAATCAAACAAAATGTAACAATTCTAGTCCACATTCCTTTGCAATTTCATTAATTAAAGGGATACCTTAGGGTTACCTAAAACAGCAGCAGGAATTCCTTCGCTGTACATACATCTGCTGCAAGGAATTGCAAGTTTAATACCTGTAGAGACTAATGTGATTTTTGGGTTGCATCTTTTGACACCACATCCTGTTTTTGGTTGCACTGTTAGAATCTCACAGTTCATTTAAATTGAACCAAATATGCCACACCTTAAAACTACTTCGAATGATTCAAAGAGTGAGTTGTTAGACTAATTCAAACCAATAACAGGATTTTTATAGTAATTTGTGACTCTTTTGAACTGGTTCATAAAAACCACCAGCTTATTAGAGTAATTTGCTCCTAGTAGTGAGTAGTGATAACTCTATTTTATTACACTGTTCTGAGCACATTAGTGGAAGATTTCATATGAACAAAAACATGAATAAAACTGAACATCATAAAAAAGTCATTAAGTTCAAATATTTGTTTTTGAAATACTGGTCTTCGATTCCCAAACCTATTCAGCCCTTTAGTACTTTTGTATTGATATTAACCTCAGAGAACAGCAGCCGTCTGGCTCACTCTGCAGTCTCTAGGATTGTGGTTTTACTGTGAGCTTAATACGGTCAGTGTGACCTATGCGTCAGAGTAAAGTGCCACTGAATGTGAAGTGTATCCCATTCTTATAAGCCAGAGAAGAGGGTCAAAGTGACAATGAACTGAGCCCAGATTTACATATCGGAAAGGTCACAGTGTAGCAAGGAATGTATTGGCAAAATGTTGACTCCTTACAATCCACAATGATATTCACTTTACTATCTGTCTCAGATCCTCCTGTGCTCCTGCTTTTCTCCTCTGCTCCACACTCATCTCCCACAGGAATAATATTTTATCTTTTCTTTCTTCTAAAAGATGATTTCAGTGTGGTGCACAGGGTGAATCTTATTCATTTTGTTTTCCAAAATAATAATGATACTTACATTTAAAAAGCACAGTGGCATTCATTTTATGACAATTCAGCATATTCCCTTTCCAACTTCTTATTACTGTAATGTGTCCAGACATTTTACAACTGAGTTAAATGAATAATTGTGAGTTCATCAATCAGCATAAATTAAAGACATTATAGTAAATTGCACCCTAATATAAATGCTACATTTACCTAATATGCTATACTTTTGTTACATTACAGTGATGAGAATTGTAAATGTGCTTAATTGCAGGGATATTGATTGTATTATGTTTCTTCATGCACTGGCAATAAGGGTTTAAATGTGACCCGTACATGTTTTGACAGGTTTTATGAGATTCACCCTCACAAGTAAGGTTAAGTCTCAACTTGAGAAGTAATAACTAATAATAGTTCTTAAAGGTGGAGGACACTATAACCCTAAAGAGAAGGACAGGCCAAATATTTACACCAAGGTTTTATTAGCAAAAAGACTTTAATATATTTGGCCTTTTGTTTTTATCACAAGTGCTGCATAAATAAAGGAGTGTATTATGAGCTGTCCTCACCGTTAACTGCTAATGCAATAACCCAGAGTGAGGACAAGATCTGCAGCCCATCACTACATTAACATCACTAAAATATCCTCAAATAAATCAAATGAACCAGTGATATACACATCACAGCTGTGACCATGAAGGAATAACCAGTCTAATAAATAAGGCCTGGCAACAGATAGGGCCAGGGAGCAGTGTGGGATCTCATTGAAAACTTCCTGGATGAGATACATCTTGCATTTAAAGTCGAAATTAATTAAATGCCACTTGCAAGGACTCCAGGCCTGCAACCTGCCACACTTTTAAAATAACTGTTCCATTTCAAGCAGAGGGAAAATCCGAATTCCACATGCTTTTTATTCTCTAACATCCTCATGCTTCAAACCTTGGAAAAGTCAAGCTACTCAAATCAAGCTATTTAATTGTCTGTCATCATTGAGTCAGGTTCTAGCACTTAGCAGTTTGTCCAATTTGTTGTGAATTTGTTGTGTCTTTCTTGTACAAGAAAAAAATGCACCCTGCTCTCTGATTGCTGTGTAAATAAATGATTCTAACAAATTCCCTTCTCTCGAACAATTAAACTGCACCAAAGCCAACATTATATGCATGAACACTTGCTTAATAATCAGTTAGTCGGTGCTCATATGAAATGTGATAGAAATACCCCCCTCATATTTCCATAGTGTTCATGTTTGGTAGCCTTTGAAGCCGATATCAGAAAATGATGTTAACAGAAGCAAAAAAACACAGTTTGACATTTTACTTGAGAAACGTTATTAATGCAACACTTTAAAGTGTTGCTGAGCATTTAAATGTAATATTACCTGCAACATCTAGTTAACAGAATCCTAAGATAACTATATAAACATTACCAAATACATCAGAGATGTTATGTTTGGTCTATAATATGTGCATTAGTAAGGTCTCTAGCTCACATCCCTGACCTGCTTATAGCTGAATTCAGCATGTACAGAATATTTAAAACTTAAATATTTAAAACAAAACAAAATATTTAAAATCTTCCAAGTTAAAGCAGTTTTCTGATAGCACCACAGACCCACATTTTGGCAATGGCTTATAATAATAATTAAACAAGTATTTTGTTTTTGGTTATGCATTATTTGTTTATGCAAAATAATGTTCTTGGTCTTATGTCATCCGTGCATGTCATTTAAATGTATACAAAATACATTTATATTAACTTCTTCCACTTCTACCTTTCCTTGTCTTCAGGATGAGATCAGCTGCTCACCTTAAATCAGCTGTCCACTAGAACTCCACTCTGCCCTCAGAATCGCCTCTTACACTCAAAAATACACATTATGAAACTAAAACAGGTTGTGAAAGCTTCACATTGAATTTAATGTGATATCTAAAAACAACACGTGTCTCTGACGGTAAAATCTCTGAAAACAAATTAGGCTGCAAAATACACTGTGAGTGTGTGATAAAGCAAAAAATGCATTGAAAAGGCAATTTCATCATTTGGAAATGAACATTTTTGGTGGAATAAGGATATTAAAGCAAATAGGGAATTAAGGCTTTGTTATTTACCATCCATTTTTTATCCTCCAGAAGCTCTTGCCAAAACAGCCTCATGGTAATAGTGTGAAGTGCTCTTGTACACAATGTTCTTCAAGAGAATGATTACATGAAGTTTAATGTGTTCACTGCTGCAGCACCTACAGTATAATCACATCTGTGTGTGTCTGTGTTCTCTCAGGCCCAGTGTATCTCCACAGTCTCAGCTTTTCCACCTAACATAATGTTTTGATAAAATTCTTTTGTAAATCCCTGAGGCAAATTGGATTGAAACAGCTCAACTGAGAGTTGACAGACCATTAACAGGCTCTCAGAGCAAAAGAAAAAACTGTTGCCTGGCAACCCTTTCTGATGATTTTATGTTTTGCCAATTTATCAGCATTTACATAAGATTTCTTGTTGCTGCATGCTGAGACTAAAAGGGTATTTTTGGGGTGATCAAAAATCCTAATTTTTGAGTTCAGAAGTGTTCCTCTTAAAGCTAAAATTGCTTGTTTGGCCAACATCAATATTTCTACTGCTGTGTTGTGGTAATTTATTATCATGTAATTAGAATGATGAGAATGCATCTAACTAGTATGAAGACCCATTATTCTTAACTAAACCACTATTTCAGTAAACTGTCCTAACATAAAAATACTGAACCTTGAACCACAAAGATATGAAAGGGATTTTTAAACTCTTCCAAGGTATATGCATAATCTTTAGAAAACCTTTAAAAAAAGTTGACCAAGTTAAATATAACTTAATTAGCTGTAAAAATGTCAAAATAAAATGTATATACCCCATTTTATTTCCAGTTTCTGGGTTTATTATTGTTTAAAACTATATTTGTGTTTGGTTGCATATTTAATTTAAGCCAGTGTCATCCAGTAGGGACTAGTTTGGGTTTAAATTTTCCTTAGAGGTTCTTGCTGAACTTTTAACTTGGGTAAAAGGGTTGAATGGTGGTTAACTTTCTGGTTTACCTTACCAATGGTACAATGGTACAATGGTAAATGTAATAATACTATTTACATGTCCTCCTGCTGTTGAAAAAATCAATCTTGGTCACAACACTAAGTTTGACTGATGGTTGTGGAAAGAGCTAAGGTTAACTAAGATTAATAGATGCTGTGTAGGTATTGTTCATAGTTAGTTCATCAAAAAATTTTTAACAAATGTAACCTTATTGTATAAGTGTTACCAAGGAAGGTTAAATTGCAGATAGTTACAATATTTTTTATGGTCATTTATTTAACTCATTAAACCTTAATTAAACCTTTTGTACTGCTAACGCAATGTTCTACCAGTTGAGCTACAGAAACATTTTAATACAGAATGAAAAGTAGTAATAACCTTAAATGTAATGTGAAAACGATGGCACTGTTGTTTGTGTCCTTTATTGTGTTAAACTATTTATTTATTTTTAGATTTTTTATGCTAGGTCACAACAAAACAGATGCTCAGATAAAGTTCTGGAACATCATAACCTGACCATATTCTGAAATATGCTGCATGTTAATTTAAATATCACCTCAAACAATATAGAATCAGCAAATTTAACGATATTACGGAACTACAAAGTAATAAATGAGGTAGAGAAAATTTAGTTTCTGTTTGTTCCTGACCCATATACAGACAGACGGCTCCTCTAGGGAAGGGCTGTTCCCTTAGGACACACACACACACACACAGTACATTGATCATTTAACCGACAGCGCAAACTCACTGCAAATTTGTCAGAACTGCAGTTTCTCCCTGAACACTGGTAATAGTTTAGCAGAAACCGGTGCTGTGTAAAGACATTGGTTTTGATGCTTAGCTCTTATTTACATTTCTCATAACAAAATCACAGGAGACTTCCAGCCTGTCTGTATTCAAAGTGTATCTCTGCTTCTAAATGCTTGCTAGGGAATGTGCTGGAGTAATCTCATCTAGGACACAATGATGCTGTTGTTACATTTAAAAAAAATAAAGGTTCTTAAAAAGGTTATTCGCAGCAATGCCATAGAGGAACCATTTTTGGTTCAAAGAACCATTCAGTCAAATATTCTTAAATTCTCTTCATAGCAGGAAGACAAATACATTTTGCTACATCATAAAATAAGCATTGGTTTCTCTCCTCAGCTGCTTCACTGGCTTTTAGCACCACGTGAGTATGAGCTAACATAGTTTATGAACATTTCTGTTTAATTGCTAAAGATATAATAATGATCTCATCCGACAATAAAAGTTAATTCTCATTCATTTGTATGTGGAGTGAGTGGTTGGAGAAGGCTGCAGTGTTCCACTTAACGTGAGTCTTAATCAACATTATATGAGTGAATCCCATAATACTGACATCAGACCGTGGTTATTATAAAAACAGAGACCAGGCTGCAGGGTGTTCATTCAGCCACTGAATAAATTGATGTTGGTATTTTCAAGGTAATGATTATTATTGCATAATTATTTCAAATTTGCACAAAGGTAATGTGTTGACAAAGCAGCTTTCTGAAGCCTGTAATCAAAAAGTCTGACCCGCAATTTGCCTGGTGCACAATGTTCTGTGCTACAGATGCAAATTTTACAGTAGAAAAAATCAGCATCTTCCTATGGAAAGCATGAAGCAAAACACTATTTCAAAGTAGTGCCTTAAGACCCTTTTAAAACATGTTTTCCATGTTTGTTAGCTTTGAGGAAATGTTGACAACGTATTATAAATGCTTACACATTTAAAATGTATTTTTTTCCTGCCTAAAACATAACACAAGTATACAGTATACCCTAACCCTATGACTCATCTTGTTCACAAAGGCATACACAATTCTTTGTCCAATCAAATGATCTGTGAAATGAGATTGGCCCTCCCCCTGAATGATAAATACCACCCGTCATTGACTAGCAATTGCGAATACCAAATTAAAGGCTATTTGACAATGACAAAAGGAAAATCCCTTAAATAGACACTACATCAAATTAGGAAATGTAACATTCATTAAACATTTCAAGAAATGCTTGACAATTCCTATAACATTTTTTCAGCCAACCAATTATTTTTCATGAAACAGAAAACTTTGTGGCTACCTGTGTCAAAGTTGCAGAATTTGGTAATGTCTAAATTATGTCTGGAAACAGAATGCTACACATTTATAGTGATTAGAATTAATATGGTAGATATGCAGATATTAGTTTATTGACTAATATCTGGTAGAGAGGTTCTGTAGTGACAGATTCTATATTGTCACTGTATAAAGACTTATAATCACTCATCATATGATATTACTGACACAAATCCAGTCATATGACATCAATGACTCACATTTGCTTTATGACATCAGTGACACAACAGCCAACAAACTGGGTGTACAGTCTATGAGAAAAGGCCTTTAACATAATTTAAATCCAATATATAATAATATGGGTCATACCTAAAAAAAACGTTCATAGAAAAATGAAAATTCTCTCATTATTTACTCACCCTCGTGCCACACTGACTTCCGTTCTTTTTATAAAAACATGCCACTTCTGTCATAAAAGTGAAAGTAATCCATATGACTTTAGGGATTTAGAGATTTAGAGATTTTAGAGATTAATACATTTCTCCTGAAGTAAATGATATGTGTAAGATTAATATCAATAAAGATTAATATTTTACACATTTAGTGAATCTGAGGAACGCATATTACTGCTCAAATTAGATATGGTGGCACAACGATAACTTTAAATATTATGTGACATTTAGTCAGGAGAGATGCTTGAACCAATGAGATTTGGTCACAAGACACTCAAGAACAAATGAGATTTGTTATCAATGTTGTCAAGTTATCAACGTGCTGTCATATTTGATTACAGTAGTAATATATAATATAGTGCATTTTTAATGGCGGTGAGATGAAGCTTCAATGAAGCTTTAAAACTTTTCTGCCAGTGTTGAAAAATGGTTCATTTTCTAGGTTTCAAATGCATGCTATGAACATCTGCTGTTCAATGCAAATATGGTGCAGGAGAAAAATTTTCAAATTGTACTAAATGGTTCCCAGTCTAAATACAAGTCTTAATACACTAACATATACACATATAAACACATGACAAAAAAACAATTGTTCTTTTGAGAATAAGGTAAATAATATTTATGCTCAGTGTTGTTTCATAATTTTGTAACTGGGCAGTGCTTTTGTTGAAAAATAGGAAATTAATTTAAATAAATGAGTGCTTTTTAGTATTTATGGTCAAAATTTCATAGCCCTCAATGTTTCAAGCCCCTCGAATTTGAGAGGAGGTTTGACACTACATCCAGTCAAAGTGTCAAGCAAAAAAGTGAACCACTTATTGAAGCACTGCACTCAAACACGGTTTCAGACCAATTCACTAAAACCTCAATACAGAGCTCCGACACCTCATTCCTGACATTCTCAACACAAGCTTTGAAGCCTATGTATCAGGGCATTAACATCCCTAGCACTAGCATTTTGCTAAATGTGTAAAATTATTACCCTTTTTCTTACACACCTGTTGTTTCACCCTCTAAAGACAGACAGTATGGATTACTTTTCGGATGCCCTTTGGACCGTCAGTGTTTTGTATTGTTTTTAATGTTCCCTGCATTAATAAACATACAAATATTGCTGTTTTTTTAATAAATCTTTGTGTTCAGCTGAAGAAAGCATGTCATATACATTTGGGGTGGGCTGAGGATGAGTAACAGAGAGGATTTTGAGATAAATTGTTTCATTAAGAAACTATTAAAAATGTATGTTTATACTGGCCCTGTTAAGCTCACTATGGACAAAAATGCACTGATTTTGTTTTAGATTTTTACCAACCCTGTAACACTCAACTCCAATTTTTTTAATTTAACAAGGTTGATACAAAATATGTTTGTATAAAAAACATGTATATTACACACACATGTATATATATTTCACAAACAAAAACAATGTCACAGTTTCCTGAGAATGACCCATGTAAGGTCAGACTCCTTGTAGTCTAATTTGAAATGGCACAAATACATTTACAAATAAATAGATAAATTAAATAAATAGATAAAAAGATAAATTAAATAAATTAATAAATAGATAAATTAAATAAATAAATAAAATAAAAATAACTATCACAACTATGTTGAATATATGATATTTACATCACAAACAGACATTATTTCAACAATGCTCATTCCAATTAGCACTCAAGACTGTAGATGACGCAATTATCCCATGGGTGCAAGAAGACGCACCAGTCGCTGTTCTTCTCTGTATTTTTGCTCCAATACTGGCTTGCTTACATACCTCTTTTTCTACAAATTTTCTTGTTGGGTTTTCTTGCACATTCCTTGGATATTCTTTTGACTGTAAAATGAATAAAAGACTACAAAATAACAATAGGCTCTGGAAAAATGTTTGAGGAGAACATGCAACAATGTCACCACTCCCCACAGTTACAACAAAGAGAAATCGTCCAGAACGTTGGCTGGAGTGTTTAGTCACTTGGGCAGAAAATATTCCCAAAAGGTGGAATTGATATGCTGCATGCTGGAACACAGGAAGCTTAGTTTCACATGCACTGCTATATAAGACCCTTTACAAGCACAAAGAAAGCAGATTAAACTCCTCTTTGAAATCTCTGTGTTGCTACATCACTCCAATTTCTGCTTGAGATATCATGGTTCTGTTTTACAATGCATGAAATGTGCTGTATATGACAACATGATCAACGATACTCAGAAACTTGCAGTTCCTCCCTAACGGCAACTTGAGGGCACCAAGGACATTTTGGTGCTTTATAACATTTCCAGTTTTATAACTTAAAACGTTTTAACATTTAAAAGATTATGTAGCTTTTAGTTATGCAATTGCTCTGTTCCAAAACCTATTAAGCTACTTAGTGACAGCATTTTAAGGTGTTATACAGTAGGCACAGTGCTGACTCATTGCATCTATCCTTTACAGTGATAGTTTTCCCATAATGCATTGTGCTATGCAAAGGACAATGGTGGATGAGGTACGAACAAATTTTCAATATACCTTATTTCCATGCAAACACTGTAAATATTTTTTTCAGTTATAACATTTTGCTGTTAGCTTAGCAACATGCTAATTTCTGCAATTTTTGTGTGGCAGGGGAGTATACACAGCGTTTCAAAATAGCCTGTTTGGAACGTTCCAAATCAGTCACCTATGTGCTTATATTAGAAAGAAATGGGATGCTGACTCACAGACATTCACACTTAAGGTCACTCATACCTGTAGTGGGCATTCTACTGCTAGATGCCCTAACGTTATTGGTGGGATGCACAACTGGTCTTAGATTTGGGAATCTGATTACTGATGGCATGTATTGGTGCAAAAAACAAGGCAGCTGCCAACAGATAAGACCGTTTTCTAGGTTCTGGAAAAGAACAAATGCTTATATCAAATCTGTATAAGAAATGCACTTTGCGCTGGGGTGATATTTGCAACTACAAAATTGGATAGAAATACAAGAAATAGGGAGAGTAAAGGGTCTTACATGATAAGGAGATAAGGACTGATGCCACAGACTTCTTGTGTTCCAGTACAGTTTACCAACCCTAAAAAGCTCATTTACTCATCAAGCAGGCTAATCTCAGATCGCTAATCCCCCAAAACAGTCAAGACAGTGAGGAGAGGGAGGTGCACCAACATCATTACATCCAATCTTCATGTCAGATTAGAATCTGAGCTCTTACATTAAAACATTATATTCTCGTTTATTGCTCACCTCTGGCTCGCTTTGTTTTTGGTTTGATCTCTTGATAAATCACAAAAGAGGAACTCATAACAGTGGCATGGAAGGAAAAGTTGATTAAAAGACTTCATGGCAGATCAAGTCAAGATGAGGGATGGAAATGACGTACACAGACACATCATGCGCCAGACGATAACACATGCTTTAAACACAATACGACATGTAATAGTGAGACGCTATTATTTTTTTGTATACCCGACACACTCACCATCCTCTGTTGGAACATAGATGTTTAGATACAAACAATCCTCGTTTTGATCTTGTATGTAAGTGGCAACTATATCCAAGTTAAAGGTGAACCAGATGGGCATCATGATTTCGGGCACAGCGTTGTGAATATTTTGCGGGCACACAGGGGCGAAGTGAGTGGCATTTTTGATTCCTGACCAAGAGGAGGGCGGCTCGGGGGGTAGGAAGCGTTTCTCCCCTACCAGAGGGGCGGCATACGGCACGCCCAGATATTGGTCCACAGGTCCCAGGATCTCACTGGGCAACGGAACCCGCACGCCCCGTAATTTCCCGTACTGTGTGTTCACGGTGGGGTAGTAACCCTGTCCTCGGACAAGCATTATACAGTAACAAAAAATCCATATCCACATAGAAAGGCTGCGACTGGTACAGGCTCTGCCACCACAGCAGTCATGCTGATATGGAGGAAGCTGGTTTTTGCACACTGCCAACCACATGGTAGTTTAAAATGGCCACTCAGTGTACAGTAAGAAACTCCTCCGGCACGAGCCTCCTGCCTTCAGACCCTCAAACACAGCTTATTCCATTCATCAAAGAAAACACACATATACACACTCTGCTCCCCTCTGGACAAATCCTTATTCACTGTCCAATAGTCTTGTCAGATCTTCTCTCCTGCAGGAGAAAAACAGCACAGAAATGTTAAAAACAGGAGCACTTTTTTCCTTTATATTTTCTCTTCCTTTTACATGGCTTTTTTGTATGCACATAAAACAGCATGCATAAATATCACAGTATCCTTAATGCATTCACCAGCCTGCAGAGAAAACTACAAACTACATGCAAATAAAAGCTCTATTGCATCTGATTTATATACATGTGATAATAACCACACTCTTGGTTAGTAGGCTTGACAGTACTTTAAGTTTGTGGTATTCAATTGGAAGGAGTGACCCAGAAACATCTACAGGGTCATAAGGTTGTGGACAACAACAGAAAAACATTGCTAAATGCAAATAATAAAATGCAATGTACCATATAATCATACATGATTAGGACAACAAAATAAATAGGATTGAAAGGGGAGGAGCAAACACTGTGCAATCCAATCAAACTCTGGGTGTTCTGGCACAAATTTACTTGTCACTTGGTTAGAAACTAGTCAAATCAGACAAATGCCAACATGAACATGAACATGATAGTTTCATGTCATCCAAAAATGTATTAACTAACTAAAAAATGCAAAGTAGTTTGACTACATTAAATGGTTTGTGTTAACTAAACTTTCATTGCATATACATATATGCCCACAGGTAGTCAAAGCACTCACATCTTACAAGTAAATAAATGGTTTGACTCTATGACCTGCTCTTGCAGGCTTAATCAGTCAATGTAAGCTTTAAAAAGCATTCCACCACACCAAAATAACAACATTCTAATCTGACAACAATGTATTGAATATCATATTTTAGGCAGAGCTTTTCTGTCCTGTCTCCGGAAAGCTGATATTTGTAAATGCCCGGCATGTGCCTGTGCTAACACTGTAAATGCTAATCAGGAGGAGAATGGTCCCCAGTGGAAAGCAACTCTTCCCAGCTCAGCCACTGATCAATTTTCAATTTCTATAGCTTAAGACCCTCAGACCTCCATCCCTCGGATGGCTTGGAGTAATAACAGAAAGAAAAGCCTGAGTTTAGTGGCGGATATTGCATTCTAAAATGACTCTGTAAATGATTTATAATGTATCTAGTGGAGCAGTAACCACCAGGCACAAGCAATATGAGTCTTCCTGGAGGTGCACTTATCACTCTACAGCTCCTATCAGTCGCGTTGATTTGCACAAAGTCTGACAGGAAGTTGTTCTTCCTGAATCTAATCATCATACAGACACTTGCTGCTGTCTGTAGTCAGCTAGTAGCCGTGGACAGCACAGTTCATCTCCAGAGAGATGGCCACTTATGCAGAGGAAATGTGCAGTACACTGAGGTATCCTAAACAAATTGTTTTCTCAAAGTCATAAGTCATCCCACCCAATTACAACTCAAGCGAGAATTGATTTCAACAATTGATCTGATAACTAAACAGAATTAATATTTGTTTTTTCCAGCATATTAGTTTTGATATTCATCTTTTTTCCTCTTATTTAAAGGAATACTTTACCCAAAGAAAATTAACCTCTCAGTCCTTATATATTTGATTACTTCATTTTGGGGTAAATCTTTGTAGCACTGCAACAACTAATCGACAAAATCCTTTATTATTAATAATGAGAAAAATCTGTAACAAATTTCATTATTAATTAGTCGTAACTGCACTGAGGAAGGAAAACATTAGGCAGTCATGTTGTTTTCCCAGTAGTGAATAACTGTTTTTTATGGACAAAACGCATATGCCAAATAGCGGAGGACATAGTGTGAGCTGCTGCGAGAAAGGGCCATGATCTAAGTTGTCTGAAACACATGAATGTTATATATCTATGAGCGCTTCAAACAAAAACTAGATAGTACAGTTTGAGGACAAACTTTATGTTGGCTTGACAAAGCCTGGTTTGAAATACTTTGGTCTGACATTCTCTAACATGATGGTAACAAGTGCAACATGTTTTATTATGTTGTTAATATTTTAAAGTTAACATGTTTTAACATTAATTAGCACAATACAAGGACATTTTAGCATGACACTAAAACATTGTAACATGACACTAGACAACAAGAAAGTCAAACTTTAACTTCAGTTAATGAGCACCAGTGGAATAGGCAATGCACATTATTTGAAGGACACCAATGGGCAGGATGTGGAATAACAATGTTTAAAATAACATTACTTAAATGTTTAAAATACATTTTTTAATTTTAAAAATAATTTTTAATTTAAAGTAATCTGTAGATTTTTCATTAAAAATAATAAACAGATTAATCAATTATAAAAATAATCCCTAGTTGCAGTCCTAAAGCTTTGAAAATATTGCTTCTACTTGCTTAGCATTGGGTTAATGGAGTAGGTTCAATACTGATGTTTAACAGCTACGGCCATTGGGCAATAGTTTGTCAAATGACTAATGATAAATAAACAATAATGAAACCGCTACATCATTAGCATTCAAGGCCATGAAAAGCTCATTATAAGCCCTATTTACAACTGACCTGACAAATGACTGCCTCTAAGTCCATGATAGTTTTCATTCATCATTTCAGCCATTATTATGAGCAGTGTTTGCTAACACAATCATCCGTTTTACTGTTGTTCATATGTAGGGTTAGTGGTTCGAACAAGCTCTTAACCCTAAGCATTAAATCCAGAGTGTAACTCATCCTCCACTTTTGCGTACAGACATTAATTTTTTTTAACACCCTGACATTGTGGTAGTTAGTGAAGCATGGGTAAGCACCCCTCAGAAAATGCAAAAAACCAAACCTCTGCTATGATTAGTTACTTGTAGATTCATTAGTTCCTCTAATGTGACATAGCTGAGTATGTATTGAAACATGTTGTTGTTTCATGTTGGGGACATGTGTGTACATTGTTGTCGTCATTGGGGACATGTGTGTACACATATGATAGCATTCAGGGTAGGTCTATAATGGCAGTATCTCAATTATTTGTTAACTTTCTAAGCAGCTGAACTTTGTTTGAGGTCCTAATGTGTGTAAAGCTATTAAGAGCTTTTTGTGGCAAATAAGGCCTATCCTGGCAAGTTTTCCTAGTTAAATTAGCTGCCTGTCCTGGTATTTGTTAGCTGGAGCTCAACCCCTACTTTGCAATACATGTGCAGCTCCTTATTGATGGCATAAGTGTGGGTCAGTTTTAATCTGAGGATTGTTGGCGATAACAAAATTCAGTATCTTGGCTTCTCTGTTCAGAACAGACCAACCAATCAGAATTCAGTCTCGAAAAAGTACAGTAAAGTGTGACAGTAAAGTGTCTCACTGTTGTTAGCAGCTAGCATAACCAACCAGCCAGCATAGCCCAAATTTCTTTTAGATACTGGTTAAAGCATAAGTCGTAAATGTAACACACGTTATCACAGAATGGCTAATAATACTCACTAGCAACCAAACATTTCTGTTGGGCACATTTTGTCACTTGTATGAATGGCTTCACTGCTTGTCAGTATTGCTGATATTTTCAGACAAACTTTATCTCACTCCTCCCCAACACACGACTCGTGAATATACCTCCCTGATAGTGTGAATCATGGTCATTAGGAAAGTGTGTACTGGAACCCATTATCAGCCGCTGTCACATATAACACTGGAATAATACCTGGTCTCCATCTTAGCACCTTTTGTAGACAACACAGAGAATAATATCCAAAGCTGTCAACAACATCACAGAAAATTGTATTGTATAATGTCACTGTTTACATGAATGTCAAATCAGAAGCGATGAAAGCAACAGGGAAACAACACTCACAGCACAGCAGGACCAAACTGAACACAGTATCAATTAGATTTCTATTTGACTTGTGTTTAAACATCATTTCAAGTATAACAACAGTTACTGCAATCAGAAACATGCCTGCCCATCTGTAGAGGAAATGGCCAGCATCGCACAAGACAAAGATTTAGGGAATGAAAACCCAAAAAGTTGTTTACATAAATGCATGCCACTCAAAAAATGTAAGCTTTTGCAAAAACTCTTGAAAAAAGTAGATTGCTACTTTTAAAAAAGTTGATTTTCACTTGCTAAAAACTTTTATCCAAAGACATTGCACTACATTGCACTAAAGGTCCTATACATCTGATGTATAATTATTAATAATAAATGTACTATTTAATCAATGAATGTATTACCTGGGTATCGATTTCATGACCTTGGCATAGTGCTCTTGGAACTGTGCTCTACCAACTGAGCTACAGGAACACAGTGTATTCATAAAGCTATACAGGACAGCGGACCAAGCTAGTGACCCAGCATAGCTAAGCTGTTACCAGGAGAAGTGAACAGAATATGGTTCGCTCACTGGGGGTCTATAGACATTTTTTAGACACATATATTTGTTACATTTTACTTTGAATGCAACTGTTCAATTAGAACCTTACACTGTAAACATTTTTGCTGCCTAAATTTAAATTCAGATTGGCTGTCATCTCAATTTACAATTTTAAATTTTGACTTGAGTTGAAAAAAGTTTAAATTACTTAAATTCATCAAAATAAGCTGATGAGCAATATAAAACAAAAATATGTAGGGAAATATATAAAAAAGTTGTCTGCTCCCTGTCTTTCTTTGTCCCGTCTGTCAAATAAAAATGATTTTTGTACTGTCTGTTCTATGTTATGTTGAAATAAACAGACACAAAAGTGTTTTAAATTCATTACCACTAATGCATTCAAACCGACAGTGATTTGGAGCAACAAAGCAACTAAAAGTCATTAATTTCTAATGAGTGTTTGATTCGAGGCAACATATGTGACAACAAATCTGAGCACAGTGTCAGTTTATGCAAATGAGCAACGATGTAAAATGGCAAAAATTAACAGGACACTCACACAATCTGTCTCCTGCAAACTGCAGGCAACTTCCTACCTTCAACCAACAATATCTGATGATCTCTGATAGCTTCCAGTGTAAACCCAACCTGGAACCTGTGTACCCTAATGACCCAACACAAGACAAAATGATATACAGTATGCAGTGAGGAATATCTCAACATCAAAGAGGAAGAACACAGACTGTAAAATGCTGTTCTAGCATATCTACCCTCAAGGCTTTGCCCCAATTCACACTCCTTAACGCCTGCAGTTCGCACCATTGGCGAGGCGGCTTTCATGGTTTTCAGTCTTTTTTCACAATTTTACACCTGTCAATCTAACAGCTAATAAAAGACTCAAAGGAGAGGCAAAAGATGCTCAATACATGAGAAAAGAAAGGTATTAGTCATCAGTTGTACTGTAAATAAACTCCATCAGGCATTTAACCGCGCCAAGTGAAAATACTTTTTATGTGAATACATTCACATCTGTGCAGTTACAAACTGAATTAGGATGAAGTGATTTAGAGTGCAGTTTAACCTCTATAATTCAATATGTTTCTGTAACACTGGAGCTCTCTCAGCAGAATTCTGTTCACCATCACATTGAGGCAAAGTGACCGAGCACTGGCTAATCTTCAAAACATTACAATGTTACACTGAATGCTGCCAGCTGGGTCTGGTCCTTTAGCATCTTCATCACTGTAAAACCAAGAGGAACTAGCATGAGCTGTCTCCAATCAGCTCCATCAAACACAGGAAATATTGATCGTCTCATGCGGCTGGCCCTGCAGTCAGTAATAAACCCAACGTAGAGACAAACCATATAGTCCACAAGGCTCCTAATTGGCTCACAGGACAGAGTTGTCATGCAGCTACAAGTCCTCCTGTCTAGGGTTGGGAATCAAAAACTGGTGCTTATTGTGAACCAGTTCTATTAAAAACACAAATATTTTTATTCCAGTTTGTGTCTGAATTCCTTTTAGGACAATATTTCCTGCACCGCTACAACAAAATCGAAAAAATATGTTTCTTTTGTTGTTTCTTGAGTTTGCAGTTTGAATTGAGTGTGATGAGAAATACTAGTTGATACAAAAAAAAACAAACAGACCACTAAACATATTGCTATATTGTTGCAACAGTCAGACTCACTAATACATGACTCTTATTAGTGATTTATTTAATGAATCGCCAAAAATGATCAGTTACCAGTGCCAGTTATCAGTGATTTAAGATCTGACCAAGGACTGTATTGTCACACTTGTAAGACTTAAATACAGTTATTACTAACTGAACTAGTAAATAATTACATTATGTAATTATTACCAGAATAGTTACATTCTAAAAAAAACTTCTAACAAATCTGACAGTGATGATGTACAACAATGTACACATTTCCTTTCTGTAACGCAACTTTAAAACATTTACATTTAGGCATTTAGCAGACACTTTTATCCAAAGTGACTTACAATGTGAGGAAAACAAGAAGCATTAAATCATAAGATGACAATAAACATCAGCCGTACGTAGATCCAATTTTACCAAGAGTACAACATTTCAATGCTTGATGTGATGCCTGTTGAGAGAGAAGGGTTAGTAGTTTTTTTCTTTTTTAATAATGGTTATACTCGTGTCAGGTATTCATGAAAGAGAGGTTTTTAGCAGTTTCTTGAATGCAGTAGGGGATGCGGCAGACTGAACAGATATGTACTGATGAAAAGCAGTATACAAATAAATGTAAATTGAATGGAATTCCTATTCCCACTCACCTCTGTTTATCTGTCTGTCTTCAGCATATTACACTCAACTATCCATTGAGTCTACAATGCTAAAATACAAACAAATACACTGTACTCTGTGTCTATGTAGCAAGCAACTAATGCTGCATAAATAGAGTGTTCTAGTTTTGTCACGTATGGGGGATCAGGGCATGATTATCAGCTTTAAATGAACACTTTGGTGCCCAATAAGATGACCAAACCACAGCTGCAAAACTGCAACAGCTGGCCAGATTATTACTAACTGCAACCACAGAAACCCTCAATATGACAGTCTTATATATATATATATTCCATCTTATCTGAATTCTACAAACAGATTATTATATTATATTATAAACAGTAAATTAGAAAATTTATTTGGGGCATCAGAGTTTATACCTTATAGACATTATTAGTATTATTAATGATTATAAAATGCCACTGTTTAATGCCAATGGTAGAGAAAATTACTATAAAATTGAAAACCCTCAAGACTACATTTACATTTATTAAGTAATTATAGTTTGTTAAACTTTGGATTAATATTACTTGGAGCTCTACAGAAACGTACATTAATTATAAGTAATTATATTTTATTGTGCAAAGCACGTTGCAATTTTGGAAACAGATATATTTTTTTAAGTTTAAATTCCTAGACCAGTTTATCTAAAAAAACTGTGCTGAAAATGCCACAGCGTTCAAAGATTAAAGGCTTTGTGAATAACACTCTTCAATAATTCATCAAAGAGACTGTAATATCTTTTAAAAAAAAGTCACCATCTAGAATTATTGTGACTGGAAAACAACCTTTATATGCATTACTGCAGCCCAGCTCTGGTTTTGGCTTCTGTATTTTGGCTCTATAAGGAAAAAGAACAGCAATGCAGCCTCTAAGCTAGCACATAAATTCACTGGGGAAGATTAGTGGGAAAGAGAAATGGTATACAATGGAAATGTCATTATATCAGGCATTAATAGCATGGCACAATGGTATTTTCATAACACTCCATGGTACACGGAGTAGCAACCTGGTACTATTTTTTTCCACAACACATACACATGTGTTTGAATCCTTTTCAAACACAATGCTATTGTAACTATGTATGTCTAGCATTTACACTTTCATTAGGATCCTGAAAATGTGTTTTTAGTTTCTATATACGCATTATTATGCTCATTTTATTAATAAATGCTTAGCTGTTATGTAATTAAATGCTAATGATTGGAGGGTGAAAGCGCTATACATGTATCTTGTGTATGAGAAGAAGGAACACTGAAAGAATCCTCCTTCAATGTATGTCCAAGGGACTTTTCAGCACCTGAATCATCTGCCAAATGATTGCTTAGAAAGGCATTAGCACACCTCATTTCTAAAAACAATCTGAAGTATCATTAACATCAAGTTCTGAAGTTATTATCAACATCACAAAGACTTTGAAAACCAAATCAAAAGCTTCTGTCCTCACTGTGGAATGTCCTGTAAAGAAATTACTTCCTGTAATTTTCTCATGTCCAGGTTTTCTTCTGATCAAGCACTTTTAGCAGGGGCAAAGATATACACCTGCTGTGTGTTGTGTCGTATCACTACTGTTAGAAACCTGAGAGTCAACCGCTGCTTTGCAAAAAGTCATCAGATGACAGAACACAGACACACAACCCTGCAACAAATTACATTCTAACCTGTCCAACACCACCACTACTGGACACAACACTACCAAACACATTCCTCCTAATCTTCTCGTTTTATACTTCTGTAACAACATTAATATTGACTAGAGATATGTGTGCTGCTGTGTTTATCTTCATTCTCAAACACAGGATTGGTGGGGTTCACATTTGTTACATTAAAATGACCCTCTCAGCTCATCAACTTAATGATCAGTAGTGGGCCTAATACCTCCAGACAGTCTCTTAGCAGGACATTTAAAGCTAATCATTCAACATTTCTCCAGGGACCCTTTCAGAAACCACAGGAGCCATTCCATCGGCCCCCATAATCAAATACATATGCAAATACAGTCAAGCATTCAGTGAATCCTGTCCTTTCAACATCATTATGAAACCCATAATTATGAAAAGAAATAAAGCTCAAATCCCAATTTTATTTTAAGAAAACAAAGCGGTAGTCTTAATAAAAAACTGTTAGATATGTTAAAAAAAATTAGGGTAAGTGTACCCATTAAGCCCAGGTACATTGAAGCCCACTTGCAACTTTAACTTCAAATATAAAAAAAGAGGGTCTTGTCTTGTGTTACTTATTATTTTATCAAATCCGACAACTTCTTACTAACATGTCAGTATTTGTTGAACACCAATCACATTTGTCATTGTTGAGTTAAGCCCAACCATACTCATGCTGTCTGAAGGGGGCTCACTTTAAGTCGCCTCAAAACTTTGGTGTTTTGGGATCCCTCAGAAAAAATAATCTCAAGAATAACTATGAAATCTATGAAGTTAAC
>JAZGTK010003903.1:0-25930 GCA_036877625.1 Ambastaia sidthimunki
TTTTGCAAAATCAGCTGGTTTTTTTTTTCAAAGGGGAGGGAGGACCCTGTCCTGTGGGTCACTTTTGTCCACAAGGCACTGCTGAACCTCAGCTTTGTCCACAAGGCACCTTCAGCAACAAAACCAAACTGGTCAAAGTGGTAGGAAACATTTCTCAACACCCTCTATTACAGACATTCTGTTCCACATTATTCCCATGGAAACTGTTATTTTACAGGAAGAGTGTGTGCAATGCACTGCCGGTCATTACTGTGACATATCTGGGCTGACTGCACCCAGTGGAGAATGCTGGGAAGGTTTTTACTGCAGACAGGCAGCCATACTCCCCAACAGCCCGATCACAGATCACAGAGGAGGACCGTGTCCGACAGGTAACTGACAGATCACCCAATTCAGGCTAGATTAAAAACACCCACCTTTCCCTCAATACGGCCCACCTCATCCGGTTTTCTGCTTCACACGTAGGTTATTTTTGCTCCAGAGGATCAGCAGCTCCTCAAGCCTGTCCAGAAGGATCCATCAGCAGCGGAGAGAGACAGGCCAGCTGCAGCTTGTGCCCACAGGGGTAAATGCTCTCATAAGCCCATGATTATGTTACATTTTGCTCATTATGTAAACATTCAAGAACACTTAAGATTTAAGTCCTTCATGCAGTAAACTGGTCTCATTTATTATTAATGGTGCTCTTGCTCCTCTGCACAGAAAAGGTTTTCATGCCAAATTTCTGCAACGCAATTTCACAACATAAATTTGTTTTCACCCTTATTCTAATGCTGTACAATCATATGTAATGCAGTAATTAGCATAATTCAACAGGTCATTTGTCACTGATTTTAAACATACAGTATCTTTTCTAAATGATACAGTCTCACGTGAAAGCACTTGCAGCAAGAACTTTGAGGAAAGCCAAGTTGAAAATTAATTCTTGATACCAATGTAAACACAATAAACATCTCTTATATAGACTACATTTGAAGTATTATGCAGACCCTATATGTGTGTTTTTTTAACATTTAAATGAAAACTAATTGACAGTTTCTGTGCGAAAACATTCACATGAGTTATAATGAGTAAGTAGTGATTGATTGAGTGATTAAGTAATTTTACATTTTGGCTCACAGAATGTATGATTACTGCAATTCTAATGTTGTAACATTTCTGTTTTCTGGGTCAGTTACTACTGTCCTGCCAATGGTTCGTTTACTGAGGCCATTGAGTGCCCAGGGGGCTATTATTGCCCTACAGGTACCCATCTACAAAATCAGCACCCTTGTCCAGCAGGGACTTTTAATCCCCATATACGGATGGCAAGCCATCAAGACTGTTTACCCTGCCCTCCAGGTACAATTTCTTCAAGCAACTGAACTTCTGTTGAGCCTTTTCACAGAGTTATGCATCTGTAATTCTCAGAGGATGATACTGCCCTATTTTTCGGAGCATTTTAGTCACACCATTTCAGTTGCTGTCCCTTGTGCTTTCAGCATCTGTCAAAACTCGGCTAAAATAAAATATCTGCCAAACTTTCTGCCTGGCAGGATTTTTCTGTGAGTTTCCTGGACAGAGTGCTGTGTCTGGACCATGTGCAGCTGGACACTTTTGTCTCTCTAGAGCCTCGTCCCCTGCACCTGTGGATGGAGGAACAGGTGGCAGATGTCCTCAGGGGCACTACTGTCCCATTGGGTCCTCATCTCCTGAACCTTGTCCACTGAGCCACTACACCAACAGCAGCAAAAACACTGAGCAGTCTGACTGTCTGCCCTGTCCTGCAGGTCAGTGCTTCTCTTTCAAAACTGCTGAATGTTTAGATAATATCTTCTAGAGCAGTTATACTAATCTGTGGACATTTTCTTTTATGTAGGATTTGCTTGTTCCAGCAGGGGGCTCTCCTCTCCTTCTCATATGTGCCAGATGGGCTACTACTGCCCACCTGGTCAAAATTCCAGCCAGCCGGCCCATTACATCTGCCCACCTGGACATATGTGTCCACCTGGCAGCCCCACGCCAATCTCCTGCCCACTTGGGACTTACCAAAATTTACAGGGTCAGGTCAGTTGAGCAAGAAGCATGATTTTAGACTCTGTGACCCTGTGTTTACCACGCTTACACTCCATGCAAAGGATGTCTGTCCAACAAAATTCATGATTGTGACGTTGTTATAAAAATGTAAACGGCACCATGAAAGCCTGAGAATGAACTCATACTTTATTTCCATAGGCAGAATGTTCCGTCTGTCCTGCAGGATTTTTTTGTGCCAGTTCTGACACTGAAATAGGAGGAACCTCCATACCTGTGCCTTGTCCCAAGGGATATTACTGCCCAGCAGGTACAGGCAAAATTGCTCTGAACACATAATTAGAACTTTTGAGATTTTTCACTCTATATTTAATGTGTTTTAAACAGGCTTAGAGTCAGGAGTGAGCTTTCCCTGCCCTGTGGGCACTTTTAATGGTCAGTTAGGCTTATCCAACATGGATCAGTGTGTCCCCTGTCCCCCTGGTAAATACTGCAGCTCCTCTGGCCTGGATGCCCCAACGGGTAACTGTTCTGCAGGGTAAGATCATTAGCTCCCTCAGCTTCTGAAATGTTGGCTCTCTTCTGCCCTGTCAAATACGATAAGGCCTGTTTTCTCATGCTTGTTTCAAGCTAATCTCTCGGATTTTGCAGGTTTGTGTGTAACCAGGGTGCATCTGTCTCAGAGCCAGTTGGAGATTCCACGGGAGGCAGATGTGCAGCTGGCTTCTATTGCCTGGCAGGTGCCACGCATATGGAGCCTTGTCCACTGGGCACATTTGGTTTATCTGAAGGTCTTATTCCAACCAATTTAGTGTATATAGCAGTATACTCATGCAGTTAAATATGGATGAGTAACACTAACATCAGTGCTTCAATAGGAGCATCATCCGTGCAGATGTGTCAGCCATGTACGCCAGGGCAGTACTGTGCTGAACCTGGGCTGAGTTCACCCTCTGGCCCTTGTAGTCCTGGATACTACTGTACTCAAGGGTCACATTCCCCTACACCTCGGTACTACAATAACTCGGGTAATTTACTCCACTCACCACAGTGATTCATCATTCATATTGCCATGGGTGAAAACATCATAACGGTAATTAGTTGGATGTTTTCCAGAATGTGAAGTGCCTGGGATGACTCATTTAGTGGAAAAGGTCCATCCTCACACGCAGTTCACTGGGAATGTCTGTCCTCCAGGACACTACTGCCCTATAGGGAGTACACAGCCAGAGCCCTGTTCACCAGGTAGAGAGGGGATGGTTTTAATGCAAATTTTGACCACTGAATTGTTTGTACCGATATTATTATATTTTTGTGTTCTTGAGAACTTTTTGAAGAATTTGGCAGATACAATATTAGACTCTAACATAAGCAAAAGTTTTATCTAATAGTAAAGTTATATCCATTTCTTATTTGTATAGAATCAAATGAACTCTTATTTTGCTACCTTACAGGTACCTTTCTTAGCCAATGTGGTGCTACATCTGAGACAGACTGCCATCCATGTATCCCAGGATTCTATTGTCCGAATTGGGGCCAGAGCTCTGTGGACCTCCAATGTCCTGAGGGCTGGTTCTGTCCATCTGCTTCTGTAATAGGACATCATTCTGGTAAGAAGCAACACTGACAAGGCAGAAATCCATATTGTCCACTGACTATCTGTTAAACTGGGGTACTGTATTTACAGAGTAGCCATAAATAGACAGGCACTGCTTCCTCCTGTCATTTATCTTTTTGACTAGCCACAGCATCTCAACAGAGTTGCCCTACTGCTGTCTGAATTATTCAGCACAGTTTCCACAAGATATCTAGACGTAGCTATTTATATACTGCCATTCTTTTGCCATACCTTTATGGTCTGTCTGCTTAGACCGTCGGTGTCCATCTGGTCACTCTTGTCCATATGGCAGTGTTGAACCCACCATCTGTCCGCCTGGTACTTATCAGCCTTTGCCAGTCCAGTCTTCCTGTCAACCATGCCCACCAGGTAAACCAAAAGATCTACTCTCAGGTCATACAAAAGACAGCTATGAAAATAAGTGAAACAGTATATGAAATAGTATGGGAGTCGTAAGGTATTACTGTTTTTTGTCATCTACTAGGGTTTTACTGTTTGGAGGGTAGCTCCACCCCCTCACCCTGCCCTGCAGGCACTGTGAGTGCAATCGAGGGGTTGCGCTCTCTACTGGACTGTGCTCCATGTCCTCCCGGGTTCTACTGTAACATCAGTGCGCTGACCAGCCCCTCAGGACATTGCTCTGCAGGTCAATGTCACAGAGATTCCCATCAGTCTGTCCTACCGAGCATTTTTATATTAAATCTAAATTGTTATTCTAATAGGTCATTTCTGTTCATCTGGAGCCACGGAGCCTGCCCCAGTCTCACAGATGTATGGAGATATATGTCCAGCAGGATATTACTGCCCTGAGCAGAGCAGTGCTGCATTACCCTGTCCTGTTGGGTTCATTCTCTCACTAAATGGGGCCACCTCATCTAAAGACTGTACACCTTGCCCTCCAAGTAGATATTGCATTCCTCCAGGATCCTCTCAGCCATCAGGTTAGATAGATAATAAACAATAGAGGCTTTGTTCACACTTCATTCACTTTTCACAGCCAAATTTCACTGGCAGATTATATCATTGGGAATTCACACAATCAGGATTTTTTCTGATGGACATCCTATAACTTTAAGTGATAGAAAGTTGCTTAATAAATCACATACTTTATAAGTATTTATAATCACATTAATAATATTGAAGTGATGATTTATGGGTTATTTTTGGCCTTCTACAGGGTTTTGCGCTCCTGGCCACTATTGCTTTGGAGGTGCGGATACTGCAGCGCCCCAGGCCTCACCCTCACAGCAAATTTGCTTTTGTGACCTCATACCAGTGTCACACAGACAGAAGTATGATCTTTGCCTCAGGAAGCACAACTTAACCTGCTCAGTTCACACTCCTGGTATGAGTCCATTCATAATTCCAAACAGTGTAGGATAATCAATGAGCCTTTAAAACTGATTGACACTTTAATCAAGGAGATGCTGCTGAAGTCTGGACTGATCTGTATCTCAGCCCACTGCTGAATGAAGCTCAGTCTGAGTCTGATATGGAATCCTCTCTGCATGTCACACATGCATGTGCTGGCTTCAAAGGAGACATGTGTCCTATTGGTAAATGCACACTTTTGGCATGTTTTTGTTATTAAAATATTCCTTTATAGGTCATTTGCAATCTGCAGTCTTTTCAGTGAGATTATATGGTATAATCTTATAAGGAAAATCAGAAATATAAGAATATACGAACATCAGCATTTAAGATCACTTGAGTTATATAATTTACATTTGCATGTATGCATTTGGCAGACATTTTTATACAAAGTGTCTTAAAAAGCGTGCATTCCAGTTATCCATTTTTATGTTTTTATATACTTTTTAAATATTTTCTAACAGTTTGCGCTGCTAATTGATTTCAACATTCCTCACTAAGGCTCAGTAAATCTTGTCTGCAGGATCTTATTGTCCAGTGGGTTCAGCCCTCCCTCAGCCCTGTGATGCAGGCACTTATTGTAATCAGACTGGTCTACACACTCCTGTGGGCCTGTGCTTTGCTGGATTTTACTGCCCCACAGGCTCCTCTGATTCCAATGCTGTGCTCTGTCCTCCTGGACACTACTGCCCCCGGGGCACACTACTACCCCTGCCCTGCCCACAAGGGACTTTTAGAAGTAAGTACACTAATAAAAAAGTAACATAAACATGACTTGATATCGTTTGACCTCTTGTCTCGGTCTTTATTGCCTATTAACATTTTGTTGCCCATTAACCAATTATAAAGCTTTTAAAGCTCTTTGCCTGCTGTGGCTGTATTCCTATCAATCATTTAGTAATTGGACAAGTCACTTTGTGGTTTGAACTCCTGGAAGCCTTTTAACTGTAGTTCAATACTCAACAGGCCCAGCTGGAGGATCTAGTGTAGAGGACTGCCAACAATGTCCACCTGGATACTTCTGTGAGCAGACAGGCCTGATAGAGGCATCGGGGTTGTGTTCTGAGGGATATTACTGCCCTGGAGGACAGAACTCATCCAGACCACCAGAGTATGTGTGTGGTGCAGGTCACTTCTGTGAAAGGGTAAAGACCTGCAACCCATAAAGAACATACAGTTAATGTCAAGCTCTGGTGATGTTACCTTACTAATTAATTATAGACAAAGGGAATTTACAATAAAAAGTACTTTCATAATACCTTTGGTTTTTCAAATAGTTACATTCTTTTAACTATTATTCAATTACATCAGTTATTATCTGACTGCAAAATTAGCATTCATGTAGTTTTCCCCCTTTTCACAAATACATTTAAAATACTTAAAATACTATGTAATGTCACAAATATAAACTGTTCAAGAACGTATCCGTTTGCAAATAAAACATTTAAGCTTAAAAGATGATTAGCACGTGATATATCATTACATGCTCTGCGCATAAACTCTAAAATCCTTTAGGCTTGTCTCTGTCTTACCTCAGCATGTATACTGTGACAAAAATATAGTAGTATTTATTAATAATAATATTATAATGATTGTTACTTACAGTCATGTTACCAAACTAAACATTTGATGTAATAGATTATGTAAAGGTCGTGATTTCTTCAGTGAAAACACTGAAAATCGCGGGAGCATAGCGCCCTCTGTAGACGTTATTGTGAACAGGCAAGAGTAACCAACTCATCAAATTTACATTTGTTAATAATAATAGAAATGATTAATATGTTTAACTGTTGTTTTCAAACCTATTTAAAACGGAATTGCACATTTTTAACAACATAAAACCCTTACATAATTGTTTTAAAATTAAGCATAATTTTTTTTTAATGAAATGTAATGTCTTAATTCGTAATACATCTCAATGTTAGTGTGGCCTTCTAAAACATGTCAATGTTGCTTTCAGGGAAGCGTAGTGGAGAGACTGTGTTTCCCGGGTAGCGTCCAACCCAGTCCAGGCCAGCACAGATGTGAGCTCTGCCCTTCCCACTTTTTCTGCCCTGAGAACGGTAAGCGTAATGTTCTTGTTAATTTATTGAAACTTTTTTTCACATCCTTGCTTATGGACATTTTTCTTTTACTAGGTATGATACACCCATTTCCATGTCACCCTGGCTTCTATTGTCCTATTGGTGCATCCAATCAACAGCCATGTCCTCCAGGGAGTTATGGGAACCAGTCTGGATTGGCTGAGTCTTCTGAATGCTCTCTGTGTGACCCCGGCACTTATTGTATGGGGACAGGTATGACGTATGAACAATGATTTGTGCCCCCAGAGAGGGCATATTAATCTTGCTGATATTTGTTAATCTGTCCAGGAAATGTCTCCCCAACTGGCCCCTGCAGTCCAGGATTTTTGTGTTTTGGAGGTGCCTCTGTCCCATCACCTACTGATAATGAGACTGGAATGCCGTGCCCCATTGGTTCTTACTGTCCTGCCGGAAGTTTTGCTCCTATACCGTGTCCAAAAGGCACATTTAGGTCACCATGACAATGCAAGCTGTATAACACAGGTTTAGCTTTTTTGTCTCTATATTAAATATGAAATTATTTTACAGCAATCAGCATCAACTATCAGAGCTCAGTCAATGCCAGAACTGCACACCAGGGTTTTATTGCTCAGAGCCGGGCCTGACTGCAGTCAGTGGACCTTGCTTGCCAGGTTAGAATTCCATCATCTGCTGTATGCTAGACATTCTGTAGGCCTCAGGACTTCTTGTTAGATGTTTAATATGACATTAAATGCATAAATTATTTGTGCAGGGTTTTATTGCAGCGAGGGATCGCCAACTGCAGCTCCTGTGTCAGTCGTGTTTGGTGATGTTTGCCCTCCAGGTCACTATTGTGAGATCGGGAGCGCTGTGCCAACTCCCTGTGCGGTGGGCAGCCAGCGCTCTGACACTGGGGGAAAGGGGGCGGAGGACTGTTTGCCTTGTCCTGGAGGTAATAGTCTATTCTGGAGATATATGTTCTGTGCTGCAAGACAATGGTGTATTAGACCTCCAGCGTTTATTACCATAAAAGTTATTGAGGCTTACAAGTCGCTAACCTTTTTAAAAGAGGTCAAGTACAAAATTAATTCTGTTTGGCAAGCACTTCTCAATGAAGGATGGATCTTGTCATATGTCGTTGTTTAACCACAGGGCAGTTCCAGGATCAGAGAGGGCAAAGGGAATGTAAACCATGTCCTCCTGGGTTCCACTGCATCAACCTCACAAATGGCTCTTCTGGGGTCAGCACACCTCTTATCTGCCCTCAGGGCTATTACTGTCCCAATGAGACTCAGCCTGGAAACCCATTTGCATGTCCCAAAGGAACATACAGTGATTCTCCAGGCCTTGTGTCAGCAGGTGTTTAAGTCTCTCTTGAATTAAAATACGCATTTAATAATTTGCATTCATGCATTTAATCCAAATTGACTTACAGTGCATTCATACCTCAAACTGGAACCCATGACATTGACGTTGCCCAGTTTAGGAAAGCTACAGGAATGCTACAATATTTTCTATTTCTATCATGCTTCTTGTATCTCTTTGCAGAGCAGTGTCGGGTGTGTCCTATGGGTTACTTCTGCGGTTCAGACGGACTCTCTGAGCCTTCTGGGCCTTGCGCCTCTGGGTTCCTCTGTTTTGTGCAGGCCACAGTTCCCAACCCCACTGACAACAGCACTGGCGCTTGGTGTCCACCAGGGGCATACTGCCTGCTGGGAATCAGAGCAGGTGCTCTGTGGAGGAGCTATTTAACTTCTTTAAAATTCAGATTTTAAAGTATTAGCATAACCTTAACATTATGTTAAGATGCCCTGATAAATGCTGATAAATTGTGTGTATGACACATCCACGAGTCACATTCTAATGTTGTTTAAATTGTGACATACTGTTTAGGTGAATGTTCTGCAGGCTACTACTGTAACTGGGGCTCCAGCAGCCCGGAGCAGAGCCTCTGCCCTGCCGGCTTCTATTGCCCCACAGGCACCCCAAAGCCCCTGGCCTGCACCTCAGGCACTTTCAGCTCAGTCATGGGCAACAGCCATAGAGAAAACTGTGAGCCGTGTCCACTAGGCTACTACTGTGAGGGTGAGTTATTATTTCTGTTAGTTTTTCTGTCAGCCATTTATTTGTGAACTAACAAGAAAATGCTTCAATAAATGTAGTTCTGGGAAATGGTTTTGAAGCAGCTAGGCAAAAAATAAATTGACTAAAGAGCAGCTTCTACCCGCAGGTCATAAAACTGTTAAACACTAAAACTTAAATGCTACTAAAATGCTCTGGTTAAACTAAGCTCTGTATTACACAAAGATATCAATCAAAATATTGGTTATGATCTTTATCACATACACATACCATGTTTTATATTATTATACATAAGCTATTTGTTTTTATTTTACACCTTATATTGTTTTTAAATGGAAATATAATGGAAACACAAATTAAGTGCATTTCATTGTCAGTAAGTTCTGCTGTTTGCAGGTGCACATTTGACTGCTGTTATAAATGTACCTTAATGGATTTTTTTCTATTGTGATGCAGGGGAGGGAGTGGCAGACCCTCTTCCCTGTCCACCAGGTCACTTCTGCCCCTCAGGTACAGCACAGGGCACTCAGTTCCCCTGCCCTCCAGGAACCATACAGCCTCAGTCTAGGGCTGGCACTAGAGAAGACTGTCTACCGTGTCCTTCAGGTCAGACAAGTCCCTGTGTCTATTTTTCTCATTAAAATGAAATGCCACATACTTTTGCCCAAGATATTTGATTAATTTATACCTGTCTGGTTTGTATGATGTCAATCTAGGAAAGTTTTGTGCTGGTCATGGCCTCTCAGAGCCCACAGGAAATTGCCAGGATGGATACCACTGCCCTCCAGGTGCCACCAGTCCCAATGGCACAGGAAATGAGGTATACAATGAGGTATCCAATAAGGTATACATGGTAATTTTAATAGACATACTCAAAAAATGATTGATGATCTGATTTTTTACTTTCATTTTATTTTGTGAGAGTAGCAAGGGTCATAAAACAACAGACAGTAACAACACAAATAACTGTATTTTTTTTTTCATTAGGTTAGAAAGTAATGGTGTTTATATGGGGTTTCTCAAATATTTACCATCTTTTTTTTATAACTGAAAAATCAAGGGTTATGCTTTAAAACACATTTTATGAATTACCCTTTATTTGTTGTTTGAGATGTACTGTATGGTCACAAGGGATTAAACCCATTTACAATGTGTGATTTTCAGATTGAATCCACAGGCCTCAGCATGTGCCCAGCTGGTCATTATTGCCCAACTGGTATTGGCTCTCCTCTGCCGTGTCCTTCTGGAACCTTCTCCAGCTCTCTGGGGTTGAGTGTGGCAGAGCAATGCCAGCCATGTCCTCCTGGATACTTTTGCGAGAAGCCTGCAATGGTCCATCCCTCAGAAGCAGTTCTCTGTGATGCTGGGTAATCATAACTGTTCTTTTCTGGAGACACACATCATTATCTGACAAGCATACAGTACACCCACACCTACTCGAGTTCAGCCAGCCATCCACATTCATCTGGCGCTAATGGATCTTGGCGGATACATTTGCAAGATTTTAGATGTTAGAGATTTATTGTCCATTACATAATGCAGCTATTATTGATATTGTTGGTCGCATAAATGTTGTGTAAGTGCAGATGAGAAGAGAAATGGCCTCAAAAGATAACTAGACTTTTAAAATGACTCGATGCATCCAGTTTCTGTCCAGTTGATGCAGGGAATGAAAACAAATTCATTTGGGTTTTAAAGTGCTTTTTGTATTTTCTGGCTTTCAGTTTCTGCAACAGTGGAGAGTTTTAACGGAGGATTAGCTGTCAGGTTTCTGGAACATAGTTTAAGATAATAGCATTGATAAACCAACAGTGATAGTCCAAAAAAACAGCCATAAGCCTCCTTCAGATTTTCAAATTAGTTTTCTAAACAGCTTTCAGTTTATCTATAATAATACTAAATATAGACCTAGATCTAAATTTGTATTTTTTTTATGTACTTTTTAAAGCATTTTATGTTTTAAATGGTTTGTGACACATTTAATGCACAACTAATTCATTTTTTGCACCAATTTATAGCAGAACATATTCATAGCAAACCCTATTAGAATCTTCACAGGAAACCAACAATTTAACTGACAAATTAAACAGCTTTATTTCTCCATACAGATATGTGTGTATTAATGGCAGCCGTAGTGCTCGCCCAGTAGACGGTCGACAAGGTTATATCTGCCCCAGTGGACACAGCTGCCCCATTGGTGTTCCATTGGAAGTACCATGTGAGCCTGGCACATACAGCAGTGCTTCAGGAGCTGCCCGCTGTCTCTCATGCCCAGCTGGTACAATGTGCCCTTCCCCTGGCACAAAGGAGCCTTTGCCATGTCCTATGGGTGAGTGCAGCCCTGTGCTGAGATTATTACGATGGCTCATAAACACTTGTTTTTTTATTGCCTTGCTGCCTGTCTTTAAACAATTGTTTTGCTGTGCCAATGCATTGAGAGTGCATTTTGAGAGATGCATTTTGTATCTGTGTTCCATCAGGTCATTTTTGTCCTGCTGGCACTGCTATGGCTGTGCCCTGCCCGGTAGGCACACTGGGTCAGGTGACCAGGGCTCAGTCTGACACTGCCTGCGTGTCCTGCCCTACCGGCCTCTACTGCAGCTCTCCTGGTTTATCACAGCCAGAAGGTCTGCTACCATTCATCACTATTGCAACAACTTCAGTGCTCAAAGGTTTTCGGTGTTCTTTGGTGAGGTGTTAATAAAACTGCAAAGGAACAGAATAACAGTGTCATATTAAATCATTTTGATCCGGTAGGACAATGCCAGCAGGGTTATTTCTGCCAAGGAGGGTCTGCGTATTCTGCACCTTTGAATACGACTGGTTACCTCAGGAACGGCCCATGCCCACAGGGTCACTTTTGCCCTGCTGGAACCCTGATGCCTCTGCCCTGCCCAGCAGGCAGCATTCGTAACCTCACAGGTATGTACAGACAGACAGATTTATATAACTCTATTATACATTAAGAGCCTCACAGGAAAAATGTTAAAGCAGTGCAAAAGCGCAGTTACTCTATGTATCTAAAAACGATTAGAGGAGCAACATTTAGATGCATAATAAATAATTTAACAGTTTCAGCACCAGAGAGGCAAATAAATGAACTACCAAATCTTCTTAAAGCACTGGCACACAATTAAAGCAACAATGCACAGATTCCATTTTGTTGTGGAGACTCATAAATTCAGTAGCAATATTCTACTAAATTATTTACATGATTTTTAATGCTGCCCTTCCGATATTCTCTGAAACTACATTAATATTTTATTATTTACCAGTATTTCGTTCTGTTTATAAGTAATGTTTTATCTTCTAATGAAACCCTCCATTGACTGGAACTGTAGGGGGTTACTCCATACAAAGCTGCCTTCCTTGCCCAGCAGGCCACTATTGTGCCAGTGAGGGCCTGTCTGCTCCAACTGGGTCCTGTGCTTCAGGCTTCTACTGCCCTGTAGACTTCTCCTCCATCACCCCCCACGCCTTCCTCTGCCCCAAGGTCAGCCCTGCCTTCTTCACAGTCCTCCTGTATCGTTTTAATCTGAGCCTAGCAGCTTGAATGACAGGGCTATGTTTTCTCAGGGTCATTATTGTCCCTTGGGGTCACCCGTGGCCTTGCCGTGCCCCACGGGACAGTACCAGCCTAATCCAGGCTCTGATGACTGCATCCCCTGCCGTCCAGGCTATTACTGTGAGGAGGCAATTATTGGAGATCCTCGGCCTTGCCCACCACACTCCTATTGCCCTGCAGGTAATGCACACTAGCTGTAGATACATATATATATGTTTCTCAAGGCTTGCACAGAAATTAAAATTCTGGCCAATAAACAATAAATGACCAATATTAAATAAAATCTAATTAAAAGACCTGAATTAAATATTCAAAACTGAATATTATAAGTTAAAATAAATGACTAATATTGGCTGATAAACGATATCGGCCAACTATAAGACACATTTTCTCTAATGGTCTCTAATTTTCACTGATACATGTGTATTTATCTCTTTTTATTTATATGGTTTTTGGCAGCAACCATGGTTCCACAGCCTTGTCCCAATGGCACATACACCCTTCCTGAGGCTGCGGGTCTGCAAGAAGAGAGAGAGTGTTTGCCCTGCCCACCGGGAAAGTTCTGCAGGTATATCTGGAATCATATAAATCCATGCCATGTTTATAGTGTGTTTAATATTCACAACGCAGAGTCTTTGCTTTTCAGATGAGAGTATTACTGTTTTCAAATACATTACAATTGTAATAGAAGTCCCAGACTCATAATGAGATAACTGCACAGGGCCGGTCAAGTCAAGGGTCTGTGTGCTCCTGGATTTTTGTGCATCTCTGGCAGTTCAGAGTTCACCCCGCAGGGGGCTGTTGGGCTCAATGGTGACCACTGTGGGTGGGGAGTGCCGTGTGCTGGACCCTGTCCTGCTGGTAAGTTTATTAGGTTTAATAACAAAAGCTTCCCATACAACCCTACTGTACTTGATGTACCTGTATGGATAAATCTGTTTGTTGGTCAGACTTCAAGTGTAGATTGTGTTACGTTTACATTTGTTTGTTTGGGCAGGCTTTTATTGCCCTGAGGGTACAGAGGAGGCTCTAGCTTGCCCTGCTAACACTATAAGACAAACCCCAGGTGCAAGTTCTGTCCATAATTGTCTAGTCTGTCCTCCAGCATACTGGTGCAAAGAGGGTAAGACTGCATGATCTTAATGCTGTATCTCAGTATGTCACAGTAAATGATGTATGTTTAATTTTATTCAACAGTTAGTGAGAAAAATTAAAGCCATTTTAATTTCAGTATATATATTTATCTCTCATTATACACAAATTGAAGGCTCAAAACCCTGCTGTATATTTCTTATGGTTTTGAGGATTTAGTAGCTGTGCAGCAACTACTTGATAACAGTCCAGGAAACTCTTGGGTATATAAATAAACAGCTTTTCTCTTCTCATACAGGTGATCCAATGACATACATGTGTCCACCAGGCTATTATTGTGATGGCATAGCTGATTATGAGTCTGAGGGTAGACCAGGGCCCAGAGAATGTCCAATGTTCACCTACAGACCCACAGCTGGAGCAGGAAGCAAAGGAGACTGTCTCACCTGCCCACCTGGCACTTTTTGTAACACCACAGGTCTCTGTAATGCTATAGATGTGCCATATATACCCATAACAATATAAACCTCTGTATCTTATGTGCACATAGCAGAATGCAATAGTGTAATTGCTGAACAATCTAAAAATGTCAAAGTTATTAACAGAATTGTTTTCATTTTACCAATAAACTCTGAAATTGTTGTTTTTTTCTCCAGGGCTTGTTGACTTCTTAGGCTTTCTTTGCCCCCCGGGTCACTGGTGTAGTGGGACGGGTTTCCCAGTGCTCTGCCCTGCTGGCACCTTTAGGGCACAGCCTGGGGCAGCATCCGCCAGCCACTGTGAGCTTTGCCCTCCTGGTACCTACTGTCCAGACCCTCGCACCACAGGCCTGGCTAATACAGCCGGCATCCCTTGCCGAGCTTCTTACGAATGTCCCTCAGGTGGGTGGAATTTCTCCATGGTTCATATTTACAAAAGCACAGATACTTCAAATGTGAACTTCAAATGTTTTCTTGTTGTGTTTTAGATGTTCTGAACAATCTCATTGAATCTTGTTTCAAAAACCGTAGTGTGTTTATATCATATTGTAAAAATCACATATCGTACGTATTTATATCGTAATGTAAAAATCACAAACCTAATCATTTTCTATATACCAAATCACAGATGACCAGGCAGTGATACTTTAGATGATCTTTATGAATCATTCAAATATTGTGTCTGGTAGACGGCATGAGCCTAGTGTACATCATGCTTTTATAAAAGCTTTGTTTAAATGTGTGACATGAATAAATAAACAGCTGTCGAGATAGTAGTTTCATTTGTAACGAGTGGAGGATTGCATCCAAAAATGGTTTTCCTGACATTATAACATAGTGGAAGTGGAAGGGTTTAAAAAGACCAAGGACTCTGTTATCCAATATATACCTGTAAATATGATGTTATTGGGATTCACTGCACAGGTTCGGTGATGGAGATTCCCTGCAGAGCTGGTTCATACTGCAGAGCTCAGACAGGCGTTCCCACTCCATGCCCTGCGGGATACCACTGTCCTGAAAGATCTCACACCTACAGCTCACCCCAGCAACTGTAAGTCCTGTACCAGCCTAGATTCAGTGGTGATTCCAGTCCGATGTCAGCCTTGTGATTGTGATGATGTGATTATTGAGTAGCCACTGATGCTGTGATTTATGTTGGCAGGTGTGTTTTTCCATATTACTGCCCAGCCAACAGCTCCACTATGCTGTCCTGTCCTGATGGCTGGATGCCTTTGAACACCAGTGGACTGAGGAAGTCTCAGGACAGCAGTTGTGTGCAATGTGCGGCCGGAACTTATCGGCCCGGTCTGTCCTCTTACCTGCACTGTATACTGTGCCCTGCGGGATACCACTGTACACCAGGTCAGCACATGCTAATGGACTTCAGTGACTTTTTTATATGTATTTATTATTGTTATCAACATAAGATACTCATAATCTGTGACTGGTCAAAGCTAAACCTTTACAGGTTGTTTTCTACAGTGTTATGTTAAAACGTCATTCTGAACTAAAATCTGGCTGTTAAAATAGTTAAAACATGACCAGAATGAAATTCTGTAACACATTAATAAGATAATTTGTACTGTACATAAATTGTTAAATTTCTTTAAAGGCAACAATTTAATTCTTTATGGTTTTAACTGGTGTAATGCTGTGTGCACCAGGCTCGCACCATTACAGTGGTCAGCTCTGTCCAGTAGGGTACGCTTGTCCTCAGGGCATTTCAGAACCCATTCCCTGTCCACCTGGCTCGTATGGAAACCACACTGGTGCAGAATCTTTGGAGGAGTGTCACAAATGCCCAGCAGGCACCTTCAATCACCTGCACGCCCAGAGAGCCTGTTTCCCCTGCGGAAGTTCATCCACCTCAGCTGCAGGTCGGACCACACTGCAAAATTCAATGGACGGTTTCTCCAGCACAACGTTTAAAACACTAACCGCTTGACCCAAATTATGTCCTGTTTTATAGGGGCATCTTCTTGCACCTGCATGGGCAAGAACCGGGCGTTTCAGCATTCGGATGGGTCGTGCTTGTGCAAAACGGGTTTTGTCTTCTACAATCAACTGGACTTCAAAAGCTCCACCACGGACAGTGAACTTGACTGTCAGCCTGAGGTGAGACTGGCTATTACATTAATGCATTTGGCAACTGCTTTTATCCAAAGAAACTTAAAGTGCATGCAAGGTATACGTGTTCCCTGGGACTCGAACCCATAACCTTTGCACTGCTGACGCAATGCTCCGTCAGTTGAGCTGCAGGAACAGCAGATCTATGCCAGTTAGATCCATTGCTCTGTAATATAATACTGTGATAAGACAGTAGTTGAACCGTATTTCTTCAGGTGAGGAAACGCTGTTGGGCGGGGCAAGTGAGACTGGCCTCCTCACTGGAGTGTGTTGTGCCTTCTGCCTACTCCTGTAACGTGACTTGCGGACCTCAGGGTGGGAGTCTGGATGTCGAAATGGGCATGTAAGTTAGTCTTCCATTTATTAGTAAACTTTTTTTTTTGAAGTTTAAAACGTTTTGCTGGTCATCGTTTATTAACATTCACTTTTTGGCTTGCCTTTTTCATTATTAAATGATCCTGCAAAGCAAAATATGCCGTTTTAGGGAGAACTTTAACTTGAGGTCATAAAAGCTGAAAGCAAAAAAATTGTAAATAGTTTTAGGTGAAGAACATTTTAAAAATGTTTAAGGTCAGGTATTAAATGCATACAATGAATGTTAGTTATTGGTGTAGAGCATTGTAGATGTTAAGATGGAGTTTGTGTTCTGCAGCTGTCGCTGTGAGAGGTATGTGTCTGTAGAGGAGCTGTGTAACTCCTCATGTCTGTCCACACTGCCTGTGCTGTCGGCCAGGCTGATTACTGATGGACAGCTGCTGCTGGGAATCAAAGCCTCAGATGAAAGCAAAACCTGGAGCAGGGTGAGCTCTGGGCCGGGCCGGGCCTTTTTAAATCATCAGCCGTGTGAATAGAAGTGTGTGTGTTAGTAAGAGAACTTGTATCATAGCCTCCAAGAATGGTTTCAGTTGTTACATTTGCTGCAATTATCTACACCCGTTAATAAGAAACCATAATGTTAGTCTATCCCATAATTGAGATTTAACTTTCATTCCTTGTTATGTGCTTCAAGCAGAATGTGATAAATGTACTAGGACCTGACAGCTACGTCAAGAACATTGGCAGGATCCACTTCGTCCAGTTTGCTCCTGATGGAGTGTTTGGCTGGATTTTGAAAGATCCTGTTCTCATTGACTCATTACTGACAGGTATTAGCTGTTGTGGATTTTGCTGTCTCTGTGTTGTGTGTTTGACCTCCAGAGTCATTTATTGTTATTGTCTCTGATATAAACCATTGGTGCTTGTGATATTTCCTTCTAGAACCGGTTGAAATTCTGAAGGAGTTCAGGAGGAAGAGACATACTGATCCAAATGAGTTTTCCAGGGAACTTCCACGTATTCCAAATCCCATAACCTGTGTGTTTCCGAACGACATGCTCATCTTTCAGCTCACCATCAACCACACTGGTGTGACACTGTCAAATACAACATTATAACTTCTCTGCTGTTTACATAGAATGTTCTATCAACTTTCCAGTTAGGTTTTGCTGGTGAACAGTATGGCCGTTCTGGTCCACCAGTTGCAAACCAGCATGAACCTGGATCAGCCTGATCATTCATTCTAGTTTAAGCTGGTCTGTTCATCAGGGTTATATCTTACTGTTATATCTTTCTGTTTATGTAGACCGCCACCTCAGTCACTTCCCGGTGTACCAGAAGGATCATCTGTTCAGCAGTAACCCTGGTTGGGACTTTGGTGCCTTCAGACGTCTGGAGCATCTGGTCAAACACACACAGCTGAATTCCAGCAGGTATGACTACAGATGGTTAAAATCACATCTTCAATTTTGGTGTTCTGCAAGGTTCCACAGCTGGTTCCTTTGATCTCATCAGATTTGCACACGTGTTCATGGAAGCGGGGAAGTATGTGTTTGTGGATAACGCAGTGCCTGACTGGAGTCTGATCGTGGTGGTGAGTGAACAGGGCTCAGATTGCAGCTCCTCCACAGCTGTGTTCCAGCCCTCGTCCCCCGCACAGCTGGTGCGGCACAGAGTCGTAAAACAACACAGCTTGAACCTGCTTCCTGACTGGGGCATCATCACAGGTTGGCCACATACTTATATTAAAATAATGATTTTCAGTTCTCTAAATGTTTAATAATATAATATAAGCTGAGTGTTTTACTGTATATACGTACATATTTTGGTGAGTGGGAACATTTTCTTAAAAATATCACATTTTGTATTTCTCTGTAGTGGTTTTATCACTGCTAGTGTTGCTGGTTATAGTGTTGACAACTTCTGCTCTCATCTTGAGGCCTAATCGCGGAAACCTCATAGCTCAAGGGAGGCCGAAACCCAAGTGGCGCAGCTTGGGTGAACCCAGTGTTCCTGTTGAATATGTTTATAATTCAGACTGGTAAGTCAAATGCTAATAGCTTAGGCTGCTGATAGCTCACGTTTAGCACTGTTACAATGAGATTTCTTGCCAACTCTTTGGTAAATCAGGCCTGACAAAAACAAGCTGTTCTTTTAGTACTCAGTGAATGCTCAGTGCAGAAGGCAATGTGGTTTCTTTTGCTTTTTAGTGTGGATGGCTCTGAGCCTCTGGGTCTCAGAGGGGTCGGAGAGGGAGCTGAATCTGAGGAGCCTGCTGTGTGCAAAGGAGGTAACTGCCATTCATCCTTCAATGGAAGTGTCAGACAGATGATAATATAAACTGTCTCCTGGTGAAGCTGTCCAATCATGTATCAAAGCGACTTTTGAAGGTTTCAGAAACACGCTGATGGACCTCGAGGAGTTCAATGTGAAGACGCTGTACGACAAGTTAGAAGATCAGAACCTACACCTGGCATCCCAGCTGGCAAAGCATCGTAAAGACACACAAGAATTTTACAGGAACATGTGTCAGCAGATTGATGCTCTGAGGGTAAGAAAGAAGGTTAGACCTACAATAAAAGTGGAAGTAAAATTTTTTTGTAGATCATTGTTTTAATCAGTGTTGCTTCTTTGTAGGACACACTAGAAAATATGGAACCCTCAAAGATGAACCAGTTGAAAATGATGTTGGACAATGAAAAACTGGTCAAAAAACAAACAGCTCATGGTAAGATGACATGTATGCATTCTCAGCAGTCAACAATCTGTGAGAGTGTGTGTGTGACTGTAGTGTGATTGCAACAGAGCCATGGATGGGGCTAATGGGAGATGTGCTGAGGTCTTTGGAGGCGGTGCTGTGCAGGATGAATGGAGATGCCTGGCAGCAGCAGGACAACATGGCGACAAGCATCCACAGAGATAGTGAACCTCACGCTGAATACAATCAAGTTAGTCATCTAAAGCCATTAAATGAACATTATACCCAAAAATGAAAATTCTACCTGATATTTTTCCATAGGACAACAATTTGTGGTGGCAACATCCCCAAAAAGCTTTAAAAGGACAAATAAGGCACCAAAGTAGTCCACATCGCTCTATATTTCTTTTTGACGCACCATTGTGTGAGAAACAGACCATAATTTAAGTCATTATACATCATTTCTTCCTCCAGTTGTAAACTCAAACAACCAGCTGATTAAATTACCAATTTTATATTGACTGATTTAAGAAAATGGAGTAATTAGTTCATGAGGTCATTAATTCAGCTCAGAAGGTGTGGTCATTGTGTCATTGTATGAATGCACTGTATGAATACATCAGAGCTGTGTATAAGTAATAAAGAAAAAGACTATTTTCTGCCAGTTTTCCCCCGCAGATATGACAGAACTCAAAGTGAGGACAGACACAGAAGCAGATTCATGCTGTAATATGTCAGGTTTTCAGCAGAGCACAGCCGTCTGTGTGAGTGAGGAGGAACTGGCTAAGTTTGTGTCTATGACGCCTCTATCCAGAACTCTGCAGGAGATAAAGGAGTCACTCCAGATGCTTGCACACACACCCAATACAGATACAGGTTAGTACACTTTTGTGCATTCAGTATTTACTACCTTTTTTCTGTCAGTCAGCAACAGTAAGGTAGAAATACACTTTTTTTTCCCACTTTTTCAATTTTTTTTAAATGCACCCTACTGGCAAATAGTTTTCTATTTTTAAATATAAATCAAACAAAATGGATGCTTAAAATATGAATGGATGCTTCGTCCATTGAGGTAAGAAAATTAAGAAAATGACAAGGTTATTATATGCAGTACGAATTATCTTGCACCGGTTTGCATTTGTTTCTTCTTGTTTAAAGAAGAAATTAAATTTTTGAATGTTTTTAAAGTGACTACACTAAGAAAATGATTTTGCAGTGAGGTTTTCTCCTCAGGAGCTGTTTTGATTAGCACCCACTCTCTTCTCCTCCAGTGATCATCAGCCCAGTGGAGATGGAGCCAACACACCTGACTCCCGTTGCCCTTGACAACCTTTCCCCGCAGCATTTTGCAGTCTTCCTGTTCGGCTGTCATGTTGTGCGTCTGCTGCACAGAGCCTGTGCTTTCCCCCCCGTCATGCTGCTATTGGCCAAGACTGTGCCAGTCTCTCACTGTGATCACCTGCTGGCCTATTGCAATAAGGACTTTTATTATGACACAGCCAATCAGATTCTGTATATACTGGAAAATAAGCTTCAGAACGCTGGGCAGTTTGTCTCTGTTATCCTGCACACTATGGCCTATATAACCTCAGGTGAGAGGATCCCCTATAGGCCTCTATATGTTGTTCTGTATACTGTACATTGCAATACATAGACACTAGTAGTGGAATAAAATTGACAAAATCGTGTTACATAAGAGCATGTTATAATATATTTGGGTTGTTTTGCGTGTACATTTCAATAGACACAATTACAAATTAAATATTATACACAGAAGCAACAACTTGCAAAGTGTACACAAAAATACATTTTAATGCATTAAAATGCATAATGTAATACTACATTGTATTTATTGCACTTGTATCACATGCATATGGACATGTGAACTGATGAAACAATGTACAGATGGTATGCATTAAATATTCTTGTATTGCAGTGGAAGATCTCTAAAAGCTGTTTACACTTTTCAGGCTCAAAGCCTCACGATTTCATGAAAACCTTCCATTTGGCTATATCAGCATTAAGCTTGCAGCTCTTTCATAAATCTTTCACAGACGACCTGCGGAAGGAGGAGGTACGGCATGTAAGAAGTTTGACATTAATTTATTATCCAGGCAGAGTTACAACAGGTTTTTCTCTATGTATTAGATGGATGAGGAGAACACACAGCAGGCCTTTGGAACATTAGTGGAGGACTTCTTTAGTGCTAAAGTTCCTTCTGAATCTCATTTTGCACAGCACCTGCTGGCAGAGAGGTTGGTATTACGTTTTGGAAAACAAAGAAAGTTCCTTTAAGAAGAAATCATACCAATGCACTTATCTTTACAACCCATTACAGACTTCAAGTGTATAAATACTTTAAGTTAGAACAGCTTCTGTTGGAACTGAAACCAACTTTAACTGACAGACATGGAGAAGGTAAAAGATTACTCGCTTCCGCCATTAGTAGATATTACATAATGCATTATACAAAATGCATTTCCATTTATTGTACATGTTTTCTATGTGCAGGATGTTTGAAGACCAACCTCAAAACTGATGTCCCAGTAAGTTCAATAAAACCTCAGAAATTTACTTTAATTCCAAACAATATACAGTATGATCTCCCACCCTGCCAGTGGAAACATCTTCTCTCTATCATTTAACTGAGTTTTGTATTGTAGGTCCAGTGTGTGGAGAAAGAGATCAACAGACTTGATGAAGTTCACCAGCAGCTCTTCTCGAAGCTCCACAGCTCACCAAAGAACAAACTCTCTAAGTTAGACAAACCGCTGCAGGTAACAACCAGTCTGACCCATCCCATGTTTTTGAGGAACATCTAAAGATGCTTTTTGCAACTGTTTTTCTGGCACCAGACATAGATGATAGATCTCTTCACACTTGCAGGACCAAGAAGTGGTGGACCTTCAGAAGTGTACAGTGGAGCAGAGACTGAAGGAGATGAAAGAAAGACTTTCTAAACTTGCCCCAAGCCAGAGAAGTTCTGTTGACGACAGTCCAGCTCACGCCGAAGTACAAGCTCAGGAAAACCGCAAATTACCCAGCAAACACAAGCCAGACAGCAATGGATCAAAGAAGCAGACATCTGTCACAGGACAGTCCAGCAACAAGAAACAGAAGAGAAAACAGATGGACAATGATGAGGAAAAGGGTATGACTGCTTAAAGAATAATGTAATAAACAATATACAAAGTTTTAATGTAATTTAACATATTGAGTTTTTAGATGACCACTTTGTATATACCATTCAATTCTGTATGACCAATGTTGTAGCTACAGCGGTCACATTTAGGAGTGATTCTAGGGGCCTAAATGAGCAAGAGGGGCCCACAACACAGTGTTTTTATATTATTTTTTCAGATATGCATAATTGCATAAATTTTTTTTTTTTGGATTACTATTATTATTATATGTACAGTATTTATATTATTATATTAATATTATTTTATGCTAAATTATGCTTGTTTTACTACAATAATATGTTGCTAATTAAACTCACTGTGTGTTTCTGAGCACAACTGGCATATCTGGCCTATCTTTGCTTTATGCTGATACTGGTTCAGTCAGTAAACACAGTTGAATCAAGCTCAGGCTCCGAGGATCACTACACTCATCTCTGGGGGGAACAGAATGAACAGACTGTATGTAGACCCTCTATCAGTACTACAGCTGCATGTGCTTGAGCTGATACACTCTAGAAAGTTCCACTGGCTGCGTGCCGTCTGCCTTTATCGTTTAGATTAACAAGCTGTGTGTCTGCACAATCCATCATGTGTAGTCCATACACTCAACATACCTGTCAGCATAACAGAACTGTGTACTGACACTGATCTGGGTACAGTTTTTGCAGAGCAACACTGAACTAAAACCCCTTTAATTCAGATCTTGTTTTGTAGATGTTTGGATTACAGCCTGCTGTGTACAGTACTTTTAAATATCAATGCAAACATCTTTTATTGGATGAGATAATGATTTCATTTGCATAATGATTTCTGATTGGCCAATTATTTTTACTTATTCATGCCTATGTTGCATACTGGATGATATCAATTTCTCGTTCTCTCTGTGCAGTTTTTGTAATTATAACTATCCTGTTTTAAAACTTCAACTCTGTTCTTTAGCTCCTTTGCAAGCTCTGTATTTCTTTCAGGAAATGCAAATCTAGTTGCTCTTGTTCTGGGGCTTTGTTTAATATGTATGTTTCTGAACAGGTTGTCATGGTGTATTTCTGCGGGAGGTTGCTGTGATCTATTTCTGTCCCGCTCTCTTCATTACACATGAACAGCTGCAATACCTGAGCCAAGTTCACTCGTGTGATGAACTCAGATTCTATTCAGGCTACTGTGTCAGTTATTGCGTTTTATTTGTTAAGCTGCTTTGCTGAGGATCTGTATTAGGTCTCAACAAGACTCATGATTGTTCATTAAGTTGGGCTCGTCCTCCTGTAAGTGTTATTTATCATTCATATTGCTGAGTGTAAATGTTTTTATGGAAATTATGTCCATTGGTAGATCAATTCTAGAAAGATCTGTTCATCATTCTTCTTAGTAAACAATAAATATGACATCTGTCTAATTTATTAGAAACAATCATGAAAACAAACAAAATGACAAGTATCAAATTCTGAAACATCTTATGTTAGATTTAATGTTAGATTTATGGCTGTCATGTAGGCAGTAACATCAGGTTAAACAAGTTTTAAAAAATAGACAACTGTACTTTTTACTACTGAAACATTAAGCAATTTTGAGCAATTTTAGCTTTTAGGTCTCTTAGAAGCTCTTTAGCTCCTAGAAGGATCATAGAAAGAGTATTTTACCTAATTTTAAAGATAGCTCACGTCACACATAATTTCCAGTATTCTTGAAATTCCTCTTAATCTTTTGAAATCTGCCCTCATTTTACGTTCCTCCTCTTCTGTCTACATTGGTAAATAAAGGGCAAGTGATTCTCTGAAGATTTATGGAATTTCATTTGAAAGGTCTCATCTGTTTACTTGCTATAAATAACAATGTGTAATACAATAGACTGCAGATGCTTTAGTTCACATTCAGTGAAACAAAGGACTGATATTGTTGTATAGTATTAAGTCTATACTATGATCATTTTACATTTTCTCTACAATTTATTAATTTTACAGTTTGATACAATCAGTACTGGCAGACCTCAGTGGAACTGTACAGGCCGGTCTAAAAAGTCCACTTAGAATATTTTGGTAGGCTGACAAGTTTATATAAGTTCTATATTGGGACCTCTGTGTGGTGCAATGTCTTATATGAAACAGAATAATGACTGGTCAAGAGTGTATAAGGACTGTAAATGTACTGTATAATGTACTGCATTTTCTATAATGCTGTCATATTTAGGGGGTTACATATGTACCAATAAGCCTCAAAGTCAACAGACAAGTGCCACAGAATATTTCTTAATACTTTAGTGTACAGTATATGCAGATTAAGAGAGCTGTTTATGCAGACTTACATTATATTATATATACAGTAGACAGGCTTCCCACGCAGATGTTCTGTGACTGGCAGTTCTTGCTTAAAACCAAAGCTAAGAATTATGCCGGTCATGCGTCATAATTGTGTTTGTCCTCAGATGTCCCACTGTGGGGTGAGAAAAATACATGCTTTTTGCTTAAAGGCAACCTTTGTCTGAACTCAGCAACCCCAGTATGCACAATATGCTTAAAATAGCTCATGAGCATTTATGAGAACTCTTCAATGAGATCAAAATAAAAGAAACATGCGCAAATATTTTTTTATGTACTTAAAGAGACCCTCATGATCCTGTCCATCACACTCAGTATAACACAGTACAAACTCATGCAACCACTCGGATTTAATGAATTTTTAATAAATACACAATAACAAGCATACATGTTTGGTAAATGTTGTTTGCTGAGATATCTTGTACATGATAAAAGGTAAAATGTAAAAACAATAGTTGACTGAATGTATAATATTTATGATGCTAATAATCAGACTAGCAGGGTTGCATCCTGGACAACGGCATTACACAGAGCTGCCCTCTCCATAATGTCATTTTGTGTTTCTGTTGCTATGGTTTCCCTGCATCGTAGGTATAGCAACCACCAGGCCTGACATTTTTAGTCTGTGCTGAGGCCGAGCCTGCTGGCAACATCTCTCTCACTAAACAGAGTCCTCCTGCTTTTGTTATTAGTGCTCTTAACAGACACACCATGCAGAGCAGAGCTCAGCTTCAATCCCCCCCAGGGCTGAATGCTGAAAAAGATTGAAAAGCGTCCGGAATGAAACAATGTTCTGCATGTTGAGTAAAATGAATTCTAAGTCTGCAAGCCACACACCCTTCTTTCCTGGTTAAGGTCAGAATAATAAAGCAGTCTCGGATCTGAAGGCATAATCCCAGTAATGGAATCTGTAATCCTTACTTTAAGCTTCACTGGGTATCCATACATTCCTACTTTTGCTAGATTAAATCGTGGACATTCTCATTGTAAGATTAGATGCAAAAATTCCATTTGGGTTGGAGTTCAAGCAA
>JAZGTK010003904.1:0-25929 GCA_036877625.1 Ambastaia sidthimunki
CTCCCTTTTCAAATGTCATATCATATCGGAAAGGCATTTATTTTTAATGAAAATTAAGGTCATAATCGAAAGAAAGTATCGGGTGTGGTTAGGGTAGGTGTAGAGAAGGTTTATATTGTCCAGAAAAGGCATCTATTTAATAATTTGAATTTAAATTATCATTTGCACGCAATATGTTATTATTGTGTACTGTATTATAATGTAGTACAATACTAAGGTGCAGACAATTGCCACTATTTGCAATAAGTAGTATAAATAGCAGAAAATCCTGCATCTACCTAAAATATTTAAAGTATTATAAATATTTAAGTATATTTAAAGTAGTATAAATAGCATCTACCTTCTATTAACACTTAGTATAAATAGCATTTTACACTGCAAACAGTATTTTACACTGCAAACAGTATTTTACACTGCAAATAGCCGCTGCCTTTTTTCCCGGGTGCTGTTGTCACGGTGAATCGTAATATCTGCGCTCTATTCATAATGGCTTTTTATAGTCGTGGTGCACGCGGTTAACTCAGAATCAACCTACTTAGAGTTGATTTAACCAACTAATTTCAGCTCTTCTGAAACCCAAAACTCTGAGTTTCCAAAATCAGAGTAAGTCAACGCAGAGTTGAAGTATAAACTCAGAGTTGGTTGAACCACCTTTCTGAAACGGGCCCAATGTGTTTCTATAGCTCAACTGGTAGAGCATTGCGTTAGCAGCGCAAAGGTTGTGGGTTCGATCCCAGGGAATACAAGTACTAATAAAAATAAATGTATACCCTAAATTCACTGTAAGTCGCTTTGGATATAAGCGTCTGCCAAATAAATAAATGTAAATTTGTAAACAAAAAACAAGTAGCATCTTTTAGAGCGGGACTCGAACCCGGGTCTCTGGCGTTCAGAGCGAACACTCTAACGCCCACACCACAGAGGATAATTGAGGCATAATGTGACAGCATCAAACTTGCAAAAACAGCACACTTTAATTTCTTTTTGAGAAACTCAAAGAGCCTATCAATCACACATATGACATTTGGGGCCTGAGGGTCAGGACTTTTTTGAACTCCCATCTGACCTAACACAGCAGATCTGAATTGAGAGTGACGTCAAATAACCGACCCGACTGCCTCCAAACAGCTTCAGAACAGTCCCACTGGTATCCTGCACACACAAGCACTGCTTTAAATTGTTCTGGGTTCATTTATAAGGGCCTGTCTGGAGGGATCAGTCTTGGGGCAGAATGACAGTTAAGAGACTGGATGTCCCTGGGGTTCTTTAAGGCCCCTGCTGACCCAGTCTATAAACACACAAATACACAAAGTCAGCTAGAAGGTATCAGGTTTTGGCGATACTGTCAAAACATAACAAAAGAACTCTCTAAGTTCTTGTCCATACAACACAGTGCTATGGCAAAGCGTATACTCTGCAAACTTGTGCAAAATTGGCTTGCATCTTCCAATCTTTCTTTTCCCATCATATCCTATTTTCTTTCTCTGCCTTTCTATAAAGTGGCAAACCACAGGCTGAAAATAACACAATAATCTCTACACTAACTCGCTGTAATGTGTTTATATAGTGGCAGGGACAAAAGATAAAAGTAGAGGAGAGAGAAATAGGGGGTGGGGAATTATGGGAAGGCAGAATTCAGTTAATCTTCTTTGATATGCTAATAAAAGAGAGAATTTCCAGCGTGGATGCCCGATTTACATCAATCCATCCACCCTTTCTCTCTGTCTCAAATTCACATCAATTTTCAGGCCCTTTGTGGTTAGCATACTAATCTAGCTGTAAAACTATTTTGGAAATACAAATAAAGAAATGCGACACAGCTTCGATCTTCTTGGCATAAGCTGTCAGCCCCTGAAAAAATGACAACTGTGAACCAAAGACCAACCAAACCAGAAAAGTAGAAACATCTTAATTTCCTGGCTAAGCATTGCAATGTCAGATATATTGTGTTTGAATGACGTCTTGGAATCGCTGCGGTCTAATAATGAAGACCAGACAGAGCAAAATACCAAATCATAAGAAGCTCATCTGAAGCTCATTTGCGATGACAGTAAACTGTTTGGGTAGAAGAAGAGAAATCACATAAGCTCCTAATTCTGTCTCCTCTGTTTATAGGAGATAGAGCTCAATCAATGCTCTCTCCACCCACTGTTTCAAATTAACGTCCTCCTGCATTACCATCCAAAGTGAAACAAACTTCACCAGCCACCAGCCAGAGTTTCTGGTCCGCTAATGCAACAAATCATATTTCTAGATTATGTCAATAACTGAGAAATTGCATAATTTGAATGATCGCCAAATTGAATCTCAGTAAGGCTGGCAGATAGAGGAAATGTTTGCAAGCTGGTTCCTGGAAGATGTGCGTYTTGGGRAACATACCCAGCACAATGAGGTTGACCTGGCTCCAGTGGTATTTGCCACCTGTTTTGACCTTGCAGTGGTATTCTCCAGAGTCTGTCAGCTGCAGATCGCCGATCAGGAGGGAGGCATCTCCGTTTAGGTAGTCACCGGCGAAGGACAGCCGACTGGCATGGTTGTCGTTGGTGTAGACCTCATTGTTGAAGAATGTGATAATCTAAAACATGACAGAGAAAGAGAGAGTAATTTTATTTAAATTGAGATAAAATTGCTCATTCCAGTTTGCTGACATGATGGTGTTTTTTGGGAAGGGTGGAGGGGTTGAACACATGGAGGCAGTCTAATTTATTGGCTGCAATTCCAGTTGCACGAAACAATGCATGATGCACAAAAAACATTGATTGTTCATTCATATGCATGGAAAACACAGCGCACTCTGATTGTCATGACAATAGTTTCGGACACCTTTGATGCATTTCATCTTTATGCAAAATCAAATATTCAAATTCAATGCTGTTTTATAAAAAAAAAAACGTTTTTATTATTTAAGACTTCATGCGGAACAAAGCAGCAGTAATGAAAAAATAGTTTTTGCTATTTAATATTTATTACTTTCGCATAGGAACATTCCTGAATGTTCCGTGTACACTGCTGCTGATTTCATTTTATTGTTGGCTCCTGAACCCGTGCAAATTATTTTGGGACCTTTGATCATTCAAATGTTTGCTGGAAAGGACATTAAGACTCTTGGAACTTCAATTGTAAACCTCTAATCTAAACACAAAGAGTTACACAAAGCAGTTGTCTAAATCAAGCTCTGCCAACTGCCCATGGAAAGATGCTAAGTGGCTGTCACACACACAAAAATGAACAGCTGCCAACACACAAATACACACTCAGTTTGACGGTGACATCCTCCTCGCCGCCTGCGGTAAAGGACTAAACTCTAATGCCACCACACATCAACACACCTGCAGTGGGGTCCACCTGCTGGAGCTGTTTGCAGTCACTGCGCGTTTCACACACACGCTAGAGCACAATGACAAACATTCCCTGCACAGCTCATTTGCATCTCTGGCAAAACATCTGTGATCGCTGACAGTTGTACCGTGGCATTCTGTCATAATTATTTATTTATGTTAGATCCTTCCTCTAATGTTGCTTGAGAAAAATCTTCTATAACATTTTTTGAGTAACATCTAAGTCGCAGTGTTATGGTGTTTTTTAAACAGGGGCCTATATTGTTAGCATTAGCGATGATGTTGTCACATACAGGGCCCCTCAGAGTCTGCAGCGAGTTGCTAAACTAAATGTTAACAAGCTGCGTGTTTACAGTTACGTGATCCATACAAACGAACAAGGGAGTAACTTATTCATGGCCAGAGGCTTGGTGCTTCTTCCTGATTACATATTCAAAGATTAAGTTTGACTTTAATTAATGGTGCTTCAAATATTATCTTTCTGTTAAATATTGCATGTGGGAGACAATCCGACACAGAGGTGTTGCAGACTCTGATGTAAGGCCCTCATTAGGAAATCTCAGAGATATTAGTCTGCTTTATGGAAGAATGAAAAACCTTATCGCAATCAAATAATCAACAAATCATTTAATCTAAAAGTTTGAACACTGTGGCTGACACAGATCGACTTCCACCGATGAATTACTGTGGCTGCTACAGAAAGCATATCTGAACTTGAAGCCGTGTTAGTTTAACAATGTTAGTTTAACAGTAGAAGATTGTCAGATAAGACATTGTTCTGACTGTGTTTGTGAGAACAAGAGAAATGAAGGGAAATGTCTGTTTAGAGAGAGAGAGACAGAGAGAGAAAGAGAGAGAGAGAGGTGTGTGTGGAGAAAGCTGATATAGATATGTGATGCATACAGGAGAGGCAGGCTGACATGCCTCCAGGAAAGAAACAGAAGTGTGACTGTTTCTATCACTGATGGACACAACAGTCAAAACTAGATGTCTGCATTATCTGAAAAGCATGTGCTGCTATGCTGTTGCTAGTGTGGCCACTAACTGCCTTAAAGAGCCCAATCCCACGTCTCTATGATGTTCTGCGTCCTGAACATGGATTGTATTTGTTCCTTCAATGTATACTACCAGCCAAAAGTTTGGAAACACATTTTAGAATAATAGTAAATTCCTCAAAACTATAAAATAACATAATGAAACTTTGGGAATTATACTGTGATTACAAAAAAATTGAAAATAAATTAAACTAGGTTATATTCTAGCATATTCAATGTAGTCACCCTATTCCTAGAATTTACAAAAATGTTTTCTTGACGTTTCATTATCCAGTTTTATAAGTAATGCAATTACATTACATAAGTCTAAATATTTTTGACTGTGGAATTTCTCCAAAGGATTTAGTTCGATTTTTAATTTATTAATCTTTATAAAACTGCTGAGATCTCTCACCACCCGCTGTTTGACGTTAGGTTTCTGCAGGAGCCACTCGATGTCCAGCGTCTGTCCGTTCGACTGCCAGAACTGATGATGGCAAGGTAATGTAGCGTTATCCCCAACAACCCGCTTCATCTCAGTCTGAGCCCCGGCTGAGAGCAAACTCAACAGCACTGTAGAAAAAGACACAAGCTGAGCATTACTACAAGAATATTTGATGCACTGGTGTAGGTGTAACACAAAAACAATGAGGTCCTTCACATGAGGACTTTTAAGCTCATAATTTTAAGATCAACAAAATTTACTTAAAAAAAAATAAATAAATAAAAAAACAGTTGGTCTTATTGTGCATGAATTTGTATCAAAATGTAACTTCTGCACACACTGGACACTGCACACTGTTCTCCTAATGTATTCAAGGAGTGGATGAGGAAAAATAATTCTGACCAATAATATTTAGCCAACAGTTTCTAATCATATGGATAAAAACAATGTTAACACTAGTATCTAGTATCACTAGTAATAATATACTACATTATCACAAAATATTTTATTTCACTTGGATATACGTCTTATTACTAAAGATAAATGCATTACTAAAGATAAATCAATTGTCTTTTTATAAGTTTTCTTATTGTCTTTTTATAAGTTTTGTAAAACCCAATGAAGGTTAGTTTGAAAAGTTTGAAAAAGTTCCAGTTGCTCCACTTTTAATACTGACATGGACCAGTTATCATGTAATCCAACAAAACTCAAAAAAGGGCAACAGTTAACAGATTAACATTATCAGAAAAACTAGCAAGTATAGCAAGACTACAGCAAAACTTTGGTAAGTTAGCACAGCTAGCGTCATTGCCACTCTGGTCCTGTACCAAAGGCTTTGGTGACTTCACAAATATAGGCGAGCAAAGACCATCAAGAGTCCACATTCGGTACACCAGGGCCTCTGTGAATGTAGCTCACTCTGCCACAGGGACCCTGGGTAATTTACTGGAGGCTACCGGTCTTTGCTGGTGGCTTGAGTCGCATTATAGGCAGGCGTCAAGAGGATTTACGTACTAGTTGAGTCCCACGGGGTCCAGGAATAGCATGAGATACACAATTCTTTCCACCTAGTGAGAAGAAGTTGTGGCGCAAACAATGCAACATACCGTAGCTTATAGCTCCGCCGGTCTTATACGTGTAAAACCACCGGGTATTTATAGATCTCTGGCATTAGCATAACATTACACTTAATCTGCTGTTGAATATCTCAAATAACTGTAGACGTTTCTCCCATATAACCATTGCTAAAAAGGATGCCAGCACAGCGATAAAACCTGCTTGTGTAAATATTATGACATTCCTCCTTTAGCGCTACAACCCAAGGGAACGCACAGTGCATGCTGGGCTGGATTGCTAAGCAGAGGCTTAGGATTGATAGACGTGTCGTTTTAAGTGCGTTTGGTCTGGCTGTGCTCATTTGGCAGTGACCATTTTATGCTAAAAACGTACATGCCACACGTCGCAAGAAAAGCATGGCGTTTGATTTGCTGATAGACATCTATAAGTGGCTGTCCGCAGCCCGTGAGACGGCACCTGTGCCAAAACGTTTGTCCCGCTGAGTCATGATACAAAACCAGCAGACTTTTGATCTACTTAGGGTTTATCAAGACCACTTTTATTACAGTGCATAAACACATACAAATGACAGCAGAGCTCGTTTTCAAAATGCAAAGTTACAAACACTTCAAAAGCATATAGTTTGTCAGAGCTGTGGCCTAGCAGTGACACAATAAGCCTTAATGCTAATGTAGACAACTTGAATTTAAGTCCTGCTCTTAAAAATGTGTACATATACAATATATATATATATATATCATTTTTCAGGAAATAAAAAAACTGCATATTTTTTTGAGTTATTAAACATTGTATATGTAAAGTTGGTATTGGTATATTGCTATCATATACTGTTGTGTACCAACATTAACACAACATTTTCCCAAAATCATGTTTAATCAGAGATACGAGATTTATGACTTAGGAGCAGGGAGATAGGAGTTTACGCTCTCATTGATAAGAATGGTACGGGCACAGACGTCGCTGCTGCCAGCAGCGTTTATCAAAAGTCTAAAGTGTTTTTAAAACTGTTTAAATCCTCAATGAGGATTTCTTAATCATTGTCACTTTCAACATTGAGAATAAATGAGAAGTAATGCTGCAAGGCTCTCGCGGAGTGAAGAAGAGGTGGAGTAACTTCTCAGACAGTCCCAAGCTATTTTTAACACTTTTCATTGGTTAATCATTTCTAAAATTTACACAGCCACATGGGGACTGACCAATAATATCGATTTATAAAAAAAAAAAAAAAAAAAAACAAAGCCCAAAAATTGAGTTACAAGGATTCTGCCTGACAGCGACAATATATATAGTAGTATCTACATACCCTGAGGCATAGTGCAGCAGTATAATGAGGAGCTTCTAATAAAAAATTACATGTGTCTACAGGTGTCTTTAGGGCATTTTCCTGTAGTCATTAATGGTGAGTTTCTGATTCAGCTCTATGCTCGCAAAGGGCTGCAGGCAATGAGAAGAATTAGAGAAATTACTGAGTTCCTATGGCTCTCTGTCTATTTGCGTGAACTGTCAAACTAAAACCATGAGTCAGCAGAAAAGCAGCATGGAGCTCCCCTGCAGCTAGCCTTCCTTCATGATTTTTTAATGCATAGCTTGCACCCTCTATCATCTGCTGCGATCTCCAATGAGTAACAATTGCAGGAAGAGAGGTGTGTGTGCTGTAGAAGTACTGTAATGTGTGAAGTGGAGAGAGACAGTCTATAAAGTATGCAAAAAAAATTGTCACAGATTTTTGACACATTTAGTTTTCATTTCCAGAATTCATATACTGAGTGCACCTGAAGTTAGGTAGTTTTAAAATGTATACTTTTCTTTATTTCTGAATTTTTGTGTTTTATTAATTGCACCTAAATGACCTTTATAACCTTAAAGAAAGTAGCCACTCTAATTCTAATTGTCTATGTTGAGAAAAGGCAGAAACAAGATGAGTTCATTTAGTGTGTGTCAGGCCGGAATAGGTCTCCTGGGACCTTCACTTTGATTCGCTCAGGGCTGTTAAATGCTAAAACCTCTTTTTGTCTCACACACACATCTGAACTTTGCACACCCAGACCTAGAGGTGAGGGGTGAGTCTCTAAATGTGTGTGAACACTCAGATCTAGGACTTAAGACCCATATTTCCTTAGACACAATGTTCCTCAGCTTGCTGAGTCACTCCTCGCCTGCTAACGGTTACAGATGGACATTAAAATATGTTGGAACAGTCTGGCAATAAATCAAAGAGCAGAATGAAAGCTGTTTTAATTTCATCCTCCTTCAAGGTAGGTAAGACTCTGTAACAAAAATATCCTGTAAGCCAGGTGGTGTAATAGCACTGCTTCATACTGGTACTAATACTTGTCATGCCGAGCTGTTTGGTTGTGGAGCTTTGAGAACCTTGTTTACTGTAAATATTGAGTCGCAAAAGAGGCAAATATTGGCAAGTTAGGACTGGAATATTGGCATATTGGTTAGAGTGGCTCAACATGGTGCTGAAGCGTGGAGCATTGCGCTAGCAACACTAAGGTCACGGGTTTGATTATTAGGGAGCCAACATACTGATTAAATGTATTCCTTTTATTTACATTTATGTATTTGACAGACACATTTATTCAAAGTATCCAAGTTTCAAACAAACCCACAACCTTGGCATTGGAAATGATATGCTCTTCCAGTTCCACTTTTTGGAAAACTACAGAAAATGTATTTTTTACAAGACAATCCAAAATCAGAAGTTGTGGGGGGAAGTTGTGGTCTACTGGTTAGTGAGTCAGGCTTGTAATCGGTAGGTTCGATTCCAACTGAACAACTGAAATGCCCTTGAGCAAAGCACCTAACCCACGATTGCTCCCCGGGCACTGCAGGGATAGCTGCCCACAGCTCCGGGTGTGTGTCAGTTCACAACTTGCAGTGTGTGTTCACTCCTCCCTGGGGTTGGGAATCGAAAATCAATTCCAATTCTGGAATCGGATACTTAAGATTAAGAATCGGATACTTGTTATAAAATTAAAATTTCGATTCCTCTTATCGATTCCTGGGTGCAATTTTTTTTTTCACCTGGCAATCTGCCAGGACCTTCCGCGTGTTCAATCTGCCAGGACCTTATGTGATAACCTAAAAATTAGTTTACAAGATGGACCGCAGGAGGCGCTCAAAAGTGTGGCTACACTTTGTAAAAACTGAAGACAAAGCTAAGTGTAATTATTGTAATAAACGAATATGTTGCAAACAAGGTGTCACGACCAACATGACTAAGCATCTGCGGTTGGTTCACCATGTCGAAAATAAAAATGCACTGTATTTGATACATTGCGCATACCGAGTGCCGAGAGCATTTTAGTTGCAACCAACAAGTGTTGTGTATTTTAATTTTACTTTAAGTTTTTTGAACATGTGTAGCTGAGCAGCTCAGTTCTTATGTAGCCTAGTGCTGTTTTTTGTTTGTTATTTGAGCTGAAACTAATGGCACAGAAAATAAACATGTTTGATATATTAATGTTTGATTTTTGTTGTTGTTGTTTTTTACTACATTGGAATCGAAACTGGGAATCGATAAGAATCGGAATCGAGAAGTGGAAGCGGAATCGCTAAAATTCAAATGATACCCAATCCTACTCCTCACTAGGGATTAGTTAAATGCAGAGGTCACATTTTGGTTATGGTTATAACCATAGCTGACAAAAACATGTCACTTTCACTTTTCATCAGGACAATCAATTTGTTTTAATGAAAAAGTACGTATAAATGTAATGTAAACATGAACCCCCATTTCAAAGACTTCCGCATGTTCTTGCTACTGAGAAACCTCATGGCCCAACACTTTTCAATTGAAGACTCAAATGCCTTTGATACAATTAGCATCATTTTCTACTCTCTCACCTATTTTTACAATCCTGATGCTTGTTTTGTGTTCAAATGGCCATTTGTCTGCATTCAGTCATTTGTATGTACTTAAAGTGTACCAAAGGGAAACTGAAAACAAATGGATATATGACAAAGAGTTCTGAGAAAATGCCCTAGGGGGAGTTGTGCTTCAATAAATTCATCTCTCTTACACTCATTAGAAAGCATCACCACAATGTGCACCAAACAATACCTCCACTCTGCACTTTAACCCTTTAAATCCTTAAGCCTTTCACCCCGCATGGTTGCAAAACTAATGCAGTCACCTTCTGGTTTACATTCTAAGCCCAAAAGCGGTCTAATGACCAGCATTAAGCAATAATCCCACAATTTAATCCACATTACTGGTCAACACAACAGCTTCTTGGCCAGCTGAATCTGAATCTTAAATTAATTTTACTGGTTCAATAATACCAAACAATCTCTATTTAATACACACATTAAATAAACAATCACCACCACTGTTAACCATAGCAAAAGGAAATCAAACTAGTCAACTTATGTGACTGAATGTTTGACTTTTATATCTAAACAATGAGTCTCTCTGCATTAGCTGTGTGCTAACCTCTAAGACAATTGCTTTAAAGAGCCTTACATTAAGAACAGATAAAGCAGAGCTTAGGCATCTTAATGCTGCTCGTCTTGTTATCTGTCATCTCTCATGAGCTCTTTGTCTACAGGGACCTTGAGACAATTGAAGGCATACTAAATAACACACAAGGAAACTGACTTCCTGTTTAATTAAACTCAATAATCAATATATGCTTTTAACTAACAGTCCGTTGGGGGAAGTATTGCCTAGATATGTACCTTTTAATGCATCTGCATGTAATTAAAAAAAAACTATCAGTATGTGTGACATTTACCATGTTGACTCTTTTATAAAAAGGTTAAATTGCCTTGTTTTAATGTTGTTTTAAAAGCAAAACAGGACACTTCAAGAATTAGCTACTGTACTTTTAAAACTTACATCTGCTTTAATTGACTAACCTTTGTGTACAGGTTTAACACTGTCATTCATCAAGGTAGATGCAAGTTACTAAACAGATAATTCTATATACTGAAAATCTGTTCCATAAACACAAAAAATTATGAATAACCCATAACCCAAGGTTTCATGTTGACTCAAAAGGGTCTACATTGCACAGTGTGTCTACAAAGCACTTTTAATACTTCAAATCACAAAAGAGAAATCTTGATATAACTACTGAGGCTCAACTTTCATTCCAACAAACCTTAAACCTCAACCTCATTTCCCCCAGCATGCAGTTTAAAAGTGATGCTGCTTTCCTTTGTCCTGTCTTACAGCTAAACCGAGCTCTATTTAATTCATTTATGAAAATGAATTCATGGGCGCTGCTGACATACAGCACACATCATCTGATTCTCTCTGACACATGATAATGTACCGTCGCAGATGAGAAAACACAGAAATATTCTGGCCTCCGTGGTACAGCTTCTCCAGACAGGTGGTAGAATCAACAGATAAAGCAGCAGCGGATGCTTAGCCAGATATGTCTGAGATTCTGACAAGTCCAGGTGAGTAAAAGTTTTTGTGTAGCAACCTCACAAACTGGAAGGGGGGTTCCTATTTCAAAATGTATAGGATTTCTATTATTTATCCACTTAATAGTCTTCAAACGCTATGCAAATTTGATAAATAAAATATAGTAGAGTTATCTGCATCTATGTTAAAATATAACATACTGTATGTCCCCAGCTAGGATCTCCTCAATGAATCTTGGCCATTTCCACCGGTGGTAGTGACAACAATAGACTGTAAATGTACATATGTGATTCATAAACTTTACTGTAGGTGGAGATGACACATTTTGATAAATGTGTTAATGAAATAACACATGAAGAATAATTCCATAAATCGTGAATGATGAATCAGATCGTTCTGAATGGTGCATGAATGTTAGATCACATCTGAATGTGCTGGAAATGACAAAATGATAAGTTGTGCTCACATATGCAAAACGCATAAACTCACACAAACAGCCTTTCACCTGCTGTTTTGAAGACTCAGAACATGTTCCTCATATTGAGATCATCTGTAGAGTTTATCTGTAATCAGCATCCAACATCTTTTTTCTCTGTGTCTAAAATACACATCGCAAGTTCTTTTGAGATTCTACCAGCAGGCACACCCTTCTACCAAAAAAGCAGTCCAAATGTTTGCTAAATTCCACACATTCGTAACACACACACACACTCACACATAAATGCTGACAACTACTTCTTCTGACTGGATAATATTCCTTTAGACTAGAGATGGTCCTTTGATGGGATAATATACTATAATCCTCTTCCTTGCACGGCTGGTGAGGTGAGGAGGGCTACGAGAGGTGAAACGATCCTTGAGAAATAGTTCTGGCAGTTATAGCAAGCTATAGCAATAATGTTAATAGTTAGGGATGTGAATAATGGACTTGGGTTGGCCACAAAGAAGCCTGGTTTGCCCAGGACAGTTCCAGACTCCAGACTGATTAATAAAAAGTATAGATATGGCCTGTTTTTGCTGTTAATTATCCTGAGTGTCCTTTAGCTACGGTCTCTGGTATGGTACACAAAGAAAGAAAAGCTGTTTCCATGCCACACTAATAACAAGAGCTAAAAGTAGCATTTCTTCAGTTAGATGTTTTTTTATTTTACCAATGGCATATGAGAGAAGTGTTGTGAAATTTTTATTTTTGCAATCTATACTCCAGATTACAATACATCCTATGAAAAAGACTGCATTTGTGTCTCTCACCAACTTGTTTTTATTTGTGGCTAATAAATGTGGCTGTTTAACTAATAAGGCAGACAATATTTCTTTTTTGGAAGCTTCAAAAACTTATCTGCTTCTTATTAAAACACCAAAAACACATTTTAAGCTTGCCAAAACTTACATTCAATCATTTATTATATATTTTTTCTAACATGGCCACTAAATAAAAGATTTAACTTAAGCTTAAGCTATCTAAGAAATCTGTCCATGATTTTATATTATGAAACCAAAGGACTAATTTGTCTCTGTCATGGAAAACCTGGCTATGTGGTCAGACAGGGAAAGCTTTGTGTGAGTTAGAACTCATACAGAACACTCCCAGAAACAGACTTTCCAATTGCATCATGCTTTGCTACTATTCTTGCTTCTCCCTGCCCTTGTAAACGCAAATGGAAAAGGGGCAGAGAATGTTTGCAGCTCAATCCTGCAGCCCACATTTGGGCCACAGTCATTAGGCTGACGTTTTCCTCAAAGCCGGTTAGATGTTTTTGAATGATGTTCAGCATTTACATTTTAATTATGCCTATGAATCTTTAAGTACTCTGTCACACTAAGAGACTAATAGTAGATGCCTTTAGACACAGACTCAATGCAATTGGTTAAACCAAAGTTAGTATATTGGACACAGGGCGCAAACAACGTTTCGGCTATCACTGCGGGAAAGCGTGTTAGCATGTAGTTTTACTTGTACTTTAATTGTAGTTTTAGATGGTGCAACAGGTGTAAATATTTATCACAAGGCTGGGCATAGCTAAGCCCTGCATAGGGGTTACACACAACTTTTTTCACGTTCAGATGGTGCAACCGATTATAGGAAAGTAAAAAAAGGATGCTCCAATAAGAAATGATAAGCACCCATAAAGCCACAGTGTTTACACTTGTCAGAGGAATCAACTTACAAAGTATTTTAAACATTAGCTACAGGGGAGCCAGAAAGGCGAAAAGCAAGAGTGATTTTGATGCTAAACATATTAGCTTGGGAAAAACAGTAATGTAGGCCAGATAATCTAGTAAACTATCCAGCCTCACATCCTCATATATCATTCCTAAAAGTAAATAAATAAATACTATCTTGTACAAAGAAATGAATTTTTTTGCTCTCTGAGTGCTGCAGTGATAGCTGCCCACTGCTCTGGGTGAGTGTTCATTAATCAGTGGGGTGGATTAACAAACATTTTAGATTCACCTATTTATATTATATATACTTAAAATAATATATATTTATAAGTATTTATATTATATAAAGTATATAGTATATAAATGTATGCAAGTCTATGGTATGACCTAATTTAGTTAGTTAGGTAAATGTATGTGTGTGAAAATTACCTCCAAAATGTCTCTGTATAAATGGAAGGCTTTTTCTGGAAGCGACACATTCCTTTTATCTCCCTCTGACAAAACAAGCCAAGCTTTTTTTCAGTAAGGGCCTCACCTGACAGTCCCTGCCATTTTCTCTGGCAGATGTTTCATTTTGTGAAAATCTATTACTGAGAGCTTGATGAAGGAATGAACTACTTTATTTCGTACTACTTTATTTCTCTCTGTCACAACCAAACGTCACTACAAGTTCAGGTATATTTCTGAGCAGATCATCCAAACAGTTGCTCTCGGCTCTTAGGAAAACAATGACTGACTGAAGGAAAGAGAGAGAGAGGATATCTCTCTTGCTCATCCAGACTTTGCCAAAAAAATCACTCACACATTGCTTATATGTAAAAAAACCCAAAAAGGTAGATATTTAGTTTTCCCTATGCAGCAGTAAAATTAAATAGAGCAAATGGATACTTGCTTTAAGAGTTACAAATTCTGTTGTTATTTACTCACCCTTATGTTGTTTTAAACTTTAAGACCTTCCTTCTCTCATGGAACACAAGATGAGAAATTTCAAAGAATATTAAATGGTGCCAAATAGTGTTTAACATCTACTTTTGTGCTTCATGGCAGAAAGAAAGTCATATGGGTTTGGAAAGACATGCGTGTAAATAAATATCGTAGTTTCATTTAATTTATTTATTAAAGTCTCCTTAACGTCTAAGGTTTGTCTTACTAAAAAAGACACTAGTAATCTCATGTCACCTTTCGGCTTCAGAAAAGATCTCAAGAATGTCTTAAACATTGCTCATGCATTGAAGTCTGCAATCAAGAAATCTAAACGTCTATGCTATGAATGTTCATTTTCTAGCCATTTAGCAATTGTTATTCCTGCAAAAAACGTACTGAAAAAAAATCAGAAAAATGAAAACAATGAAACAAATGAGAATGCAAAAAACTCTCCCAAGCTATGAAAAATAAAGCTCTGAGTAATACAAATTCATCCTCTGGGTAAGTTTAAACCTGGCTTCAGCACCATGATAAAGTTTGGCTATCAAAAAAATGAGAGTGGACTGTGTGAAAAAAAATATTACTAAACGCCTCTGAACTTTTCTCATGACTTCAGCAGAAAATGTCACAAAATGGATTCATTACCCAGCACAAAACTGCTCTCAAACCACTGACACAGACTGTTCTGTTTCCATCTTCCCCCTGACGTTTAAAGCCACAGTGGGCTCCATTCCACCTGCACTGAGATACAAATAAAAAAGGCCAACTCCCTTTTTTTATTGATGTCATCTCATCTCCATTTTTGGCTGGTGGCATCTGATTCTTTCACATTGTGGAAACTGAATTTCAACAGTGACCTCCCTGGATCGATACTTAATAAGCTTTTGTGCAGTTGGACCCATTTTGCTGCAATGTGCAATTTTTATGTCCATTATGTGAAATCCAGCTGACTTGGTGTATGAAGCAGAACTGAAGAATGTATCTGCGTCCACAGTCATTGGTTGATGGATGCCCCATAACTGTGGTAAAATACTATCTGCTTTTCCCCCCATTCCTCGCGGTCCTGCCTGATGTTATGAGTAATTCAATACTCTGGGGGGTTAAAAAATGCACCTGTGACTTTGCTTTCATGGCTCGTAAAGAATGAAATAAAAAGGTGAGTAAAGGCAAAAATGGTCGTACGTAAAAACTAATTGACTGTAAATGCCGGCATTCATATCTGGTTGAGGATGGGGCTGGGCGATATATATTGAATATTCATAATACTGTACATTCATCTTGATGTTATTTTATGTGGTCATTAATCTTCCTAAAGTCATGTTGGTTATTTTCTTAATATCATCGTATATTATCTTAAATTAATATAATCTTGGTCATCATCTTAATATCATCTTAAATTTCATTTCCGTGATTTAGCTCAGTTTTGGCAAATTTTTCAATGTGTTTGTGTCATTACTCCAAAATGTTCATAGAAGAGTGGTACTTTTAAGTATTAAAATGTTTGACAAAAAAAAATCTTATAAGAGAAGTCAAGCAAATCCATGCACAGAGGCACAAAAAACAGTGGCTTAAAACATTAATTTAAGCGATTTCAAAGCAAATGTCAAAAACTCCTAACAGCCTTGTGATGATATTCAATATGTATCATTCTTTTTTGTACTATCAGTGGCCCTTGCCACAAATAAGCGTCAGTTTCTGTGAGTGTGACCAACTGTACTAAGTGAAGCTTATTAGTAAACTACCAACATTCCGCAAACAATCCCAAAGTTCTCTCCAGGGTCTCTCAGACTGTTTGAGGAGACGGTCTCAGGGCTGGAGTGCTGGGCTTTGACAAGCCAATGAACAAGACACATTGACAACATGACAAGGCAGCTCCCACAATGCACTTCCCACTGATTAATTAGTACCAGACGGAACACCAATTGTTCCATTCGCTAGCGTGTGTTTAGACACCATGGTAATATACTGAAACTGTCTCTTGATTGCCTCCAATCATTTGCGGATTATTTTGACTGAGAACAAGAAACACGTTCACCTGCGACAGGCACAGGAGGTAGCACTGGGAGGAAAAGCAAACAGGATTGATGAGGTGTGTTCAGTCAGAGCGTTTCACTGGCATCAGCTAAACCCCTCGAGCTCAGATGGTGTCAGAGCTTCACGTGTTACAAATATGAGCACGTCTGTGATGTGAAGGTAGTGTGACAGTGACAAACTGCCACCTGTCCTGCCAAAGCAAAGCACAAGCTTATACGAAGGTCTCATTAAAGCAGAGATGATCATTAAAAGAGCAAGTTACCATCTGTCCTGTCAACAGCTCACAGAACCAACAGCAAAGTGTTGAACTTTTTTATCCTCTAGCTTTCCTACTTCCTTTACAGTATACCTCCATCACACAGAACAGATAATAGTGTAAACTTAAAATGTCCACCAAAAATAATAATTTCAGCCAAAAAATGTTTTCATTTGTTTTGTTTTTGGGCTTGTGTGTCTAGATGTTTATTTTTAGCCAAAAACTTAATAGAAGTCATTAAAACAAATCTGTTTTTTAATAAAAAAAACTAAAGTACTTGGCAAAATTTTAAAACTTAAATGTTAAGTTTCTGGCAGTGCTTCCCAAAAAGAAAGTATTTATCTTCTAAATTTACCATTCCACTTTATAAATGATTTGTACATCTGCTCTTTAGGATTCTTGATATTTTATACCTCAGTCTTTAAAGTCTCTCTGTCTTTTGCTCACTGACCCACACGCTCGTCCCGTCCCACCGGACTGCACGCTGCTCCCCCAAGCCCTGATAAGAATACCCACGCGACCACATCCGGGGGAGGAAAGAAGAGAAGATTGAAAGCAGATGAAGGAGGCGCTGAAGCGGTGGGTGTGTCAGCCTCATATTTCACTCCCGAAAGGCTGATTAAAAGGCCAGACTGAGAGATTTCAGTGATCTGGGCAGACTGCCGCTTTTTGACTGATATCTCTGGCTCTCTGATCCCCAATGAACCAGGAAGCCTCGGTCGCTCTCACACGCACTTTTTTCTGTTTCTGATTGGCCCACTTAACCTTCTATGTTAATATCCTCAGGAAAACCTCGAACTTGGTTGATGCACTGTAAAAATAAAAAGTTCATACTTTTTCTTAATCAGCATTTTTATCTTGAAACCAAGACAGAAATACTAAAATTGTGCAAGATAATAAGTATTTTATTTTTATTTAGTTAAATTTATGTTTAAAACAAGAAAATTCTTCCATTCATTTTTTTATCTGAATAAGTATCCTTACACTTCCTGTATCAGCGCAGCAAATATTATCTTTAATTCCCCCAAAAATACAGATATTTTCTGCAGTGTGTGTAGCTGTGCACTTCTTTAATTGAAAAAAGGGGCTCAGACTCTGATGTCACGTTGCATTATGGGTGTTTTTGTGTGTGTGTGGAAACTCATTGACGTGAGGGAGGAATGTAGGCCAAGGGGTGGAAACAATGTGATGTGATACTTCCAGAGAAAAAGGAGGACAAACTGTATGATTTTTCTGAATGTGTTTTCAAAACTGGAACATCTGGGTTTAAACCAAAAAGCATTGAAAGTAAACTTCCATTATTTTACACAAAAGCGCAGTCTTGTTAAGAGCAGAATTGTTACTGTTTCACACGTCACTGGCTTCTTCTCCGAAAACAGGAGTGTTGCCTTGTGGCACACGTTTCCTAGCCTTGTGGCACAAAGATCGTCCAGCAGACACTCTGCACTCCGCAACTGCGATGAATTGAGCAACTTGGCCCATTTTCTTGTGGTCTTTACATTCCCTGAAGGATAAAAGAAAACAAATAAAGAGTGGAGGTCTTGTTTTTCCAGTCGATTGGCCAGCGGAGGGCCGGACAGCGGCTGCCACGTGTCCCTGTGTGGAGTCTGGCATTTTGCCGGAGCCCTGCACACACAGAACAGCAGATCTGGGGCTGGGTGTGGGCGGCTGCGAGTCTTGTTTGCTTTGCCGTTCCACAGTCGACTGGCCCTCTGGGGAGGCACTGGTGTGTTTTTCCCCTGCTTTGGATCCAGGACCCTTTTTCCTCATTTACTTACACAGCTGGCCTGAGCACTAACATAACAGGCGCACCAGCCAGCAATGCACATTTCCATGACATTGCAGCAATGTCACAATGCAGGCGCAGGAGAGGAGCACAGTGATGCAGATATCTATGCAGCATCTGATGCTGGTAAAAAAAATGGATTCAATGAAGAATTGATTCATTTTTTAATTAAAATGGATTACAAGATTACAGTACTGAAGTCTAAAATTGTACATCTCGGTTTTGCTGCCTTTTTTTTTAAATCGTTTATTGCAGAATTTGGGGTGTTGGCAAATCTAAGCACAAAAGAAAACAGTTCAAGGTTTAACAATGAATTTTTATGAACATTTTATTTTCCTCTTATTATTTAATGTTAACTTTATATAGAATGAAACAGCTCCCTCAGCCCTGATGCTCCACACTTGAGTATTCTGTTTAATTATTACTATTTATTTCTTGTTGTGTGCACACAATCTGCCTCATAAATGAAAGGTTAATTACATTAGCTTCTGGAGAAGACCCCAGGCATTGCTTTGTCATGGAGCACACAGAATGCTAAACATGCTGTAGTATAAGAGCAGTGCCACCAGTCACAAGCCCCTGAGCGAGATCAGCACATCAGTTCCTTAGGCCTTTGATCCAATAAAGATCAGAGTCCTTTAAGCCATCGAGCCAAGCAGCGTTTCACTAAAGCTAATGACTCATTACAACAGCTGAGCAGAGACAGAATAAGTTTTCCAGAAGAATGAGTGGGTAGGAAAGTCATGCATGTGGTTTCTATCATGCCGAGTAAGAGGAAGCCCTCCTAATATTCTACCTGCTGGGAGAAACTGTTTTACGAGAAACTTGCTCCCACAATACAAGAGTAGACCAATTAGTCTCCTAATCAACTGAAATAGGTGGATGAGCAGCAGTCCTTAATCCTATTTATTCTTCTCCTCTACAGCAGTAGTTTTAAACCTTTATTACTTCAACTACCCTCTATTGTCCGCAACAATACAACAATATTTAAAGCCCCCTCACTACAAATTTCCACCCAATAAAATATTCCAAACATAACTAAAAAGATGTATATTTGTTATGAAATCAACCCAGCATCCAGAAATATTATTATATAATATTATATATTATTAATTTTTAGTTGTTTTAGCTAATTTTAATGTTTGTTTTGTTTTATTTTAAATAATTTTAAGTCAAATTGAGGCTCTTCAATGTGAGTTGAGGCCCTTCAGTGTGAGCTGAGGCCCTTCAGTGTCAGTTGAGGCCTATACAGTATATTCTTCTTTTGTGTATATAATGGTGTGGATATGACAGTTAGTGTACCAAAACTGGCTAACTTACAATGTAAAAATAAATCTCTGCATTAAACAAATTTTTAATTTAAAGTGACTAACAGTCCATTCAAGCTATACATTTTATGAGTATGTGCCTGGCATTTGACCTGGGTTTGACAATAACCTTGACCATTGTTTGTAACACACTCTACCAGTTGAGCTACATGAAAGTAAAAAGCAAACGTAAACCAAAGGAAAGGCCATTAGTTAAAAACAGAAATAAGATACTTGCCCCAACTTTCTGTTTTATTAGGAAATAAGTCAACAAGGTTTGCTTCCTGGTCCCACATGACAGCACAGATGAAAGATCAGTGAAGAAAGCTAACATCTCTCTCCATTTCCCATCAAATGAAGCTCCTGATTATTAAGGAACACTGTCTGTGTGGGGTGGAGGCTGTGCGCGGCACAAATAAAATAGAATACATTTACAGATGATTGCGTTTGTGGTGCATTCGTAATGTTGACTTTTGGGAGAAAACATAATTATTTCTTCCTATCAAATGTTATATTTCCCTTCTCTGATTTATGTCACCCTTCCACTTCACTTTCTATTTTTCTGCTTTAATTGTCCTATATTTTGCATAATATAAATCATACCTCCAATCCCCTCATTTTAATATGGCTTCCTGCCCTTAAAACGCAACAGAAGATGGTACAGAGAAACAGAAAAGGGTGTGAAAGAGAGAGAGAAAAAAGAGAGACAGAAAGTGTCATGTTAATCAGAGCAAGCCCCCTCTTAGCCATGAGAAAGCATTGCCCTAAAGGCCTACACAAATGAGGTTTATTTTTAGCAACAGCATGAAGAATCATATTTAAGGCTAGACATGTTAAATGTTAGATGCTTTTTATGCATTAGCCCAAGGGTAATATTTTTTGGCAAAATTATGACTCAAATAACATGCAGTAGCTTGCAGCTGAAAGCTAATGTGGTGACTTCTGGCTTTTTGGTAAAATAATATATAGCATTAAAAAGTTCCCTTCTCTCTTCAGCTTAGACCTCGATTCTGCTGATGCAAGTGCTTCTGTCCAAAGATTAATGACAGGCATTTGGCTTCCTGAATTCAAAATAAAGGCTAAAAAAACAAGTTCCTTCTGAAGAATTTTCACACCCTGCAGGACACTCTACTAACTCTGTGAAGCAATTCCTCCCTGTCCACCATTTTATAGCAATACCAAATAAACAACAATGACCTGCTCTGCTTGAGGAAATGTTTGAGGAACGAAATTTGATTTGGACTGCATTGAAATGGCGATGACAATAGGATCCAATAATGTTGGCATAAATGGACTTTCTCTACAACTCTATCATCTTTATGATATCAGCATTGACATATACTGCATTTCACTCATATAGAGGGAATATCTGCTTGATGTTTCTGACTTTGAAACATTAGGGCATTCTGTTGTCTAGCGGAAATGATACTTAAAGGAACAGTTCACCCAAATTATCCCATAGTTTACTCAGCCTTAAGCCACCCTGGATGTTTATGACTTTTTGTATATGGTTGCACCTTTTGGTACTTTAAAAACTCAGGACCTCTGGGAAGATCCAGGATATTATTTAATATAACAGCTGGAAGAAGAAAGTCATATAAACCTAGGATGGCATGAGGGTGAGTAATTTAATGGATACTTTCTTTTTTGGGTGAACTATTCCTTTAAGCAAACAAACTGGCAATATTAACATTTTTTGTAGATATTTGACAGTTAATAGACAAGATGAGGTGTCTCTCATCATAAATCTTAACGTTACAATTTAATTGATATGTATCTTGTGCACTGGCAAAGAAGAATAGTGATGCTAGACACAGAATGCAGCTAATTTAGATGGTTTATGAGGTGTCAGGCTTGTGCAACAAAATTACATTTCTAATCACTCTCTGTGATGTAAGAATTATGAAATATATAAAAAGCATCAGTTACACACCAAATGTGCATCCTATACTCTTTAATTTGTTACATTAGCACTAAAAATGAAGTGAATTGCCCAGTGATTTCAGACCAAAATGCTTTGTATGCACATCTCATCATAAATATGCTTTCAAACTCATTAGTAGAAATTTCCTACAAAGCCTACAATGCAGCAACACACCTGATTCTCAGCCAACTTGGATTTTCTTCAAGTAGATTCAAGTGGTTGAAGTTCTATTGCAGTTTTCCAAGTAGAAATTTAGAAATTCTGGCATTCCGAGTCAAATAAAAAAAAGCATAACCGAAAGCAAAATACAGAAAGCAAAGAATTCTACTCACAATCCTCTGCTTATAATTTTAATCCTACGTTCCATTCAAATCTGAATGTCAGAATTTTTTTTCTTGCTCAGAGAAAAACAGAATCATAGACATCAGTTTTAAAGAATATTTATTAGTTTATAACATAATAGTGCATTCAACAGACAAGACAGAAGAATGAGAGGCCTGATCATGTCCCTATCAGACACCTGAACTCTGGAGACTCTTTGTCCTTCAGGTATGAAGAGCATTCTGACAATTTTTTGTATCTCTCTAATCTTTTATTTATAGCAGCATAGCACAGACTGGACCAATAAGCAACACCCTACCAACTTCTCAAAACACTGTTTTAGCCAATTAGTAAAACCTTAACAACCACCTAGAACACCCTAGTAACAAATTCAGAGCAACTTATTAACTGTATAGCAACAATCTGGCAACCAAACAGTACAGCATAACATATTAGTGTCACATGGGCAACCATCACTTATGTGTTTTCCTCCAACATTATGGAACCAAATATGCCTTGGTCTGTCCATTTTTGCCACCAACAGATGCAACAATATTGTGCACCCTAAGATTATGTCTCTTTCTCCGTAGTACTATATTTTCCATCTGTATTTGTGATAAGCCTTGAAATTCTGCCAAACAAACCCTCATCTCATATTCCTCCCTCCTTTGGTCTTGACTGTATTTGTGTCATCACAGAGTACAGTATTATGTTATGAATATTACTTTTGGCTAAGAATGCATGGCTAGGTCTACTTTAGGTCAGTGTGTGGCACAAACTGGGCCATTGACAACATTCCCAGCAGATTTGATTTGTTGAGGGAGACCCAATGAGTTTTGTGGCTTTTAGTTCATGTCTATTAGCTTTCAGGTTGTCTGTACACTAGTGTAATCTTAAAGATTATGAAATAAACTTTGGGTGAAATACATGTTTACAGTACAGTAAATGTACACTCTTTGTTTTCTGGTAAAACTGGCAAAATCTGATGTTAATATTGATGACTCATCTCATACTTAGGGAAGCTATCTAACTTTTTGTCCTATATGCTCTTTAGAATAACACTGACCCTCCTTATAATACCACCTGCTATGGACAAGCAGTAGCAAGCACCAAATCATTGTTTGTGACCGTGACGAAAGCCTGTTGGCTATTAAAAAGCCCTTTGATACAGTATGTGCTGTCCCAATTTCCTTTTTCAACAACAAATATGTCAACAGATATGTCAACAGTCAACATCTCTGCTTATCGAGTGATTTAATGAGATTTTTAACTCATCAGCTCACTTCTCAGACCATCATGCAGATGAACTGAGCTGAATCAGTAGCAGTTCTTTAAAAGGTGCAGTCTGCTTGTCTGTCTGTTTGCCCGTCTGTTTGCCCAGCATCTATGACCCTATTTCGTATTAATCACACGAGTCTTAGGGCACAATTTAGATTACCCATATTCTCAGTGGATTAGCCGGGCGTAATCTGCTCAGCAGCTCAACCATTCCTCCGTATTTGTGCTTCCATCATGCCAAGCACGGACAGCCTTTCCGTACATTACGAGTCTCCTCGTGTGGAGGAGCCAGCTAATGGGGGCATGAGAGGAGAGGCTATATGTTACAAGAGACTCAATTTTCTCGTGCATCGTTATCTCACTTTTTCATTAGCTGTCTCTCTTTTGGGTCTATTTCTGTCGTTACCGGGCCTTCGCTTACAACCTGCCTCATTTGTAAACATGCCTGCGCTCCATTCAATCTCTCTCACCTCTGTGCTGCTGATGTAGCTGACTTTGTGAATGTGGCTGGAAAAACATGTCTCCTCAATTCATGCTCACAATCACACTGAGATTACCCAGAATCCCACTGGTGAGAATGAGGGAGACACAGCAGGAATGAATTAATGAGTAGTGGAGGCTTCCCTTGAGCAAACACACATATACAGGCGGGTTTACACACATGAACACACACACAGCTCTGGGCCGAATTCTCTGGGCAAAGGGCAACATAATCCATGATGTGACCTTCAGGCTCCAGTGTCTTTCCTGTTCCAGATAACGGTATGATACTTGTAACCTGCCAGTCAAAAACAAAGGCAGAGATATTTGCATAAGCGTGAAGGTCAGAGTGATCTTGACCTCCTGTCACACCTCAGTCAGCTGCAGATTCAGATTCAGGAAACATGCTTCAGGGAATATTGCCCAACACAAATGGGCTACCTTGAGGAACACTTTCATGTTCCACAATAAAAGGTACAAGTAAGCAAAATAATAAAATAAAAAAAATTGCTTTCTTATTACTATCTAGAACAGACATATTAAAGGAGATATTAAAGGAACAGTTCACCCTAAAATTCTGTTATTATGGAATTACACCTATGTTGTTGCATAGCTGTATGACATTCGAAAGCACAATGTCTGCCCTGCTCTATTCCATATATTGAAAGTGGACAGTAACACAAAAATTGGCGATCTCCAAAAATGACAAAAATATAATAAAATCATCATAAAAGTAGTCCAAACAGCTAGTTTGTTAAAATTAAAATGTAAAGTTTTTTAAACAGAACAAATTGTTTAAATGAAACAAAGCTATTAACTAAAAAGTCCTGACAACTGAAGTTGTGTGGAAAACTCAAACTATACTTGAAAAACATTTACAAGAGCGTCATCTAAAAGACTCAAGGCACCAGGTAAACTCTGGATCGGGTGTGCAGTCGCCCAGAGAGAGACAGCGGATGGAGGTGGGCGTGCACTTTTAGTGAGAAATCAGCATTGCAATGTCACTGGCTTTTATAAGAAATTAATCTTAATGTCACTCTGCCCGCATACTCTGAATGTCAGTGCCATTTAATTGGCTGCTCAAATGGCAGTGTTGTTTGTGTCCAAAGGCACCATACAAATAAGGAAACTTGAAGGAAAAAACACAATATTGGGCTTTCTAGTGTAGCGTCACACTCCGCTGGCTCGCTGCTGCCAAAACCAAAGCAAAATGTCACAGTGCTGCTGTGATTAAACCATAGATCACGTGGTTTATAAGTGCCTGCCCTACAAGTCCTGACAACAAAAGTATGAGTAAGAAATCAGGCTTTCAAAAAAGATCAGAGCAGACAGAGAAAGGAGAAAAAACAGGGTCCAAAATGAACTTTCTGCCGCCCCTGCAATGGGAGGTGAATTGAGACAACTGACTGGATGTAGGCATTTCTTGCCAAAAATGAAACTATTTTTTGCATCATTTTATCTATTTATCTATAAACTATTTTTTGCATCACTTTAACAAAAATAGATATATTTTTATCTTCATAGCAGATTTATTTAGTTGTTTCTGTTATTAGATATAAGTGACAAACAGCATAGGTCATGAATCACCATGAGTCAGTTTTCATCTCTGTGAAACTCAGTGTGAGTTTTTCCTTATATTTTCATTTGGGGGCCTAATGGAAGGAATATTCCACATACTGTGTGTGTCATCTGAATGAAAAAACAATTCATATTAATTGGGCACACCACAAATGCACTGAGGTTCAGGTCATTATTCCTATAACTTTCATTTAAACCATGTATTATGCTGCAGATTGCAGTGCCTTATAAAGCTGGGGGACCCTAATATAGTCCAGGGGCCCATCATTTGGTACCTGTAATGCAAAGTATGCACTCATGTTCTTTGTACATTAAGCTACACCTAAAGAACGTTCTGAGAAAACATTTATTGTGGTTCTCTTGTAAAAAGGCAAAATGGGGCACTTCCACCATTTCCAAACAATTTCAAGTTTCCACCGCTGAAGGTTAATGACACCCAAAAGTCACTCGGCTGTGACAAGTAACTGCTCTCTCTGGCATCCGTAAAAGGTGAATTAAACACAACAGGCTTTTATTTAATCATGTAAAACCTGGAAACCTGGCATCAGCAGTGTTTATAGAATAAAATGTCCTGGACAATTCAACCTCTCATAGACTA